>CM060397.1:157557117-157727251 GCA_030545235.1 Helianthus tuberosus | reverse complement strand
GCTCAGTTGTAAAGTTCGAGTTGAGCTTGCATGATTGTTATTATTAATAATATTGTTAGAAAGGAATGCTAATATAATATGGTGGTAATCCACGTATTAATATTTCTAATTAGGCTATCGGGTGTACATTCATGCACCCCATAAGCAAGGCGTGGGTTCCCGCAATGCCACATGTGACACATCGGATCCCTCTTGCAATTGCCTTTCCAATTTCCCCTACCCTTCCACTTCATTGTCTTTTTCACTAAGGCTGGGCGAGATGGGGCGTGGAGAGGGGGAGGGACAAGGCCCATCCACGCCTTGCACACCACCCTTTGGCGAAGGATGGGGTGGCGTTACCCCTTGGGGCAGCAGAAACTTCATGGACGTTTGGGGTGGGGACATTTGGTGGTTGACTAGGCTTTGACTTGAATTTGTTTTAAAGAAACCTATGCCCTTTATCCTTGCCCATCACCAGCGGCGGGGGGGCCCCCGAACTTTTCGCTCAGTAGTGTTATGTATGTACGTTTTGTATATAATTTTTTAGGTATATACGTTTTCGACCCCCCGGTTTTATAATTTTTTTTTACTTGAATAGAATTTTTAGGTTCGGTGACTTCCGACCCCCCGGTGGAAATTTTCAAGCTTCGCCACTGCCCATCACCCCATGGTTTTGAGGTTTCGGAGGGCAAAGCCCCACTCCCTAGGTGGCATACATGTGTGACTAGACGTGCTGCTTCACACAACAACCTTTGTTGAGTATAGATCAGTTTTCATGTTGCAAAGTAAGGTATAATTGAGTTTTTATTGTTGTTGGATGTTGCTAGGCTTAATCAGTGGCGGACCCAGGATTTTTTTCCTGGGGGTGCGGGGAAATTTTTTTAAAGATTTTAGACCCGTAGCTATATAAAAAAACTTCGGTTCATAGCGGGTCGGATCGGGTCGGGTCATGTAAAACAAGTAAACATAAACAAACAAAGTTTCATAGGGGGTCGGATCGGGTCGGGTCATGTAAAACAAGTAAACATAAACAAACAAAGTTTCATAGCGGGTCAGGTCGGTTCAATTTCAATTTTCAAAGAATCAAACCCTAGTTCCTAACTTCCTATCATATAAACAAACAAAGTTTCAAGTAAAACAAGTAAACATCATAAAAGAACATCATAAGTAAGTAAACAAAAAGGCATCAAAGTTCAAAAAAACATACCTTAGTCTTCAGTTAGAAGAATCCGACGAAAAGTGGTTCATCCCCTTTTCTCTTGAGAAATCGCGTCATAACTTCCCCTAATCACGGTTCCTCCTAATCCTATCACATACAAAATAAACAAGGATCTTCAAGTGTTCAACCATAGCCCATATTCTCTAATTTTCAATTTAAAAATTTTGAATTTCAAGCCCTAGAATTTCATCTTTTCAAACCCTATACTAGAATCATATAATCAATAAGAGATTAAGAGACAACAAACCCATTCTATAAAGACTAGAACAACCCCAAATTAGCTCAAAACATATAAAAGTTTAAACTTTTTTTCCCATCTCATGAGTCTTGAACAAAATCTCCTAATGAAATAAACATCAAAATAACAAAAAGAACATCGACATACCTGTTTATTGTCGGTGTGAAGCTGGGTGCGGCCGGAATTTTGGCAGGGGTGGTCGCAGGTTGTCGTCGTCGCTGGCAGGAGGAGGGAGAGCGGGGAGTCTGATCAGTTGGTGCAGCGATTGGGTTGTGGTTGTTTAATGGGTTTGTTTTAATGTTTGAAGTGGGCTAAGTTATTGGGCCTTATTAGTTAATGGGGTTGTTTTAATGTCTGGTTAATGGACTGAATACTTTAATTTAAGTTTTATTAAAGGGTTAGTTAGGATAATTCTGTCGGGTTTTCATTCCGTGTTTAAAAAAAATTATATAATTTCTCAACATTATAATATAAATCCATAATATTTTTTACCCAAGGGGTGCGGACGAAGAAATCCAAGGGGTGCGGGACGAAAAATTCCAAGGGGTGCGGGACGGGATTTTCGACGGAATTTAGCACTAAATTTTTTTTTTTCCCGGGGGTGCCGCCCGCCCCACCCTGGGCATGTCTTCGGTCCGCCCCTGGGCTTAAATAATATGGAGTTGATTGGATTCCGGGCTGTAGTTACGTGGATGTTTTGTTACTGGGCCAATTCATGGTTCACGTCTGGGCTTAATAAAGCCCCGCACATTTTAGACCCATGTACCAAATGTGGATACTATATAACATGATGCAACAACAACGTATTTGAAGAATGACAAATATTTCCTCTCTTCGTTGTTTCTCTCTCTAGGGTTTCATAATGAAATTCAGATTTAGGGCGTCCTTGATCATTTGTGTTTAGATTGTTTGAGTGTGTGTTATATCGTGTGAGAGGTTAAGCAGGTCGTTATATTGATGATCCGTGTGTGGGAAAAAGAGTAGATCTGTTCTTTCGTCATTGTAATTGTTGTTGTGAGTATTTTTGTGATAACAAAGGAGTTCTTTAGTTTTCGATCCATGAATTTTGACAACCTTCCCCCTCTCTGCCACATCGGATCCGCATCGCTTGTGTGGCACCTACAGTGATACACCGATACATGTTTTATATAGTATCGGTACTAATCATTTATGCGTATTATACGTATCCAACCATCCTTTATGTGTATAATACGTATCCAACCATCCAATTCTCGACTAATATCAATTTACATCCTTTAGTTTTTTAAATTTAACACATTTAATATCTATATTGAGTAAATTACAAAACTCGTCCTTTATGTATATATGTTATTGCAATTCATGTCCTTTATCTTCAATAATTACATTAATCATACCTAATGTTTACAAATCCTAACATGTTATATCCTTTACCCCATACCCAGTTAATTGTAGTCACGTGGGACCCACATAAGGGCATTAATGTCTTTTAACCTACCCATCTTTTCCCCCCTTTTAAACAATCATCACCAACAAATCTTCTGCTTCAATTTCAAAGATCTGACTGCTTCCTGTTAATTGGTATTTCATACTTTCGTCTTCGGTATCGGAAACCACCACCGATTAAAGCGGCGATGGATAAAAAGCCACTCCTATCGACGAATACACCATCGGTACTCCGTCCTCTACCCAAAGACGCTGAAATCTCCATACCTGTAACCCTAACCCCTTCAAAACTCAAAGATATGCTTATCTTTTGGTCTCCAAGAGAACCAATTGTTGATGCGTTAGCTGTGTCTTTCAATAATCAAAGGCCGTTTGCTTCTGATTTGAATTCGAATTCAATATTAAGCCCTAATGGTGGAGTGTGTGATCCGGATCCTCCCTCATGGCTATTAGATCCTAATTATTCATTTGGGAAGACTAATTTGCACCGCTCAAAAACCGCACCTGCCATGGCTGCGATTAATGATTTTGAGCATCCTGCAGAGGCAAAACCACCTCAGTCCAGTTCATCCTCGATTGTTCGCCAAGTGGTATTGGTTTTTGATATTGTATTTGTCACTTGGTTTCGTCATTTACTGGTATAACAGGGAATATTTTGTTACTTCTGATAATTGATATCTTGCTTAGTGGGATGGTTAGCTATGTTCTTGATCGGCAAGAAACTCATTTGTTGCGGTCGTTAAAGCATGGGCATGATCATCCTTCGTATATAATTGATGTGAAGAGGGGAGGATGAGGATTCAAATGAAAGTGGCTCTATAGAAGATGTGAAAATCGAAAACTCACATCTGTAGAGGTAGTGATGAGACAGAGCAACCAATATCAGTAAACAAATTAGGGTTATTTGGGGTTTTAAAAGGGGGAAAAAGATGGGTTGGTAAAAAGACATTAATGCTCTCGTGTGGGCCCCACGTGACTACAATTTACTGGGTATGGGGTAAAGGATATAACATGTTAGGATTTGTAAACATTAGGTATGATTAATGTAATTATTGAAGACAAAAGACATGATTTACAATAACATACATACATAAATGACGAGTTTTATAATTTACTCATCTATATTTAATATTTAGGGTGGAGATACAATAGGAAGTTTATTTGGCTAGGAAGGCTAGGAAGTGATCTTGACCATCCATTTAGTTAATCAAGGGCTAAAATTAAATCAGGGAAATTAAAGGGAATAAAAGAGGCGCGTGAGTTCGTTTAGGGGTATTATAGTCAATACAAGCCAATAGTTTCTCTTTCCTCCAATTCCTCCCCCCCATTTTTAAATGTTAATAACTCTTTCATACGACATTATTTTTTTATAAAAATTGCACAAAAAAAAACGAACATTTTTTTTATCTTTAAAACGAGTATACTATTGCTATATTTTTGAATTTTTTTTAAAAAAAAACCCAGTTGCGTAAAACGCAATAGAAAAAACCTCAGTTACGTAAAACGCAATGAAAAAAAAAAACCTTAAAAATGACATTTTTCTAAAACGCAATGCACAAAAAAACACAAAGAAATGTCTTATTTGTAAAACACAATGGCCAGAAAACACAAAGAAATGTCTTATTTGTAAAACGCAATGGCCAGAAAACACAAAGAAATGTCTTATTTGTAAAACGCAATGGCCAAAATACATAAAGAAATGTCTTATTTCTAAAACGCAATAGCCTAAAAACTCAAAAATAAATGTACTTTCTAAAACGCAATGGACTAAAAACACATAAAAATGTGTTTTACGTAAAACACAATGCACCAAAAACACAAACAAATGTCTTATTTCTAAAACGCAATGGCCAGAAAACACTTAAATGTCTGTTTTCTAAAACGCAATAGACTGAAAACACATAAAAAAGTGTTTTACCTAAAACGCAATGCACAAAAAACACAAAGAAATGTCTTATTTGTAAAACGCAATGGCCAGAGAATTTTACCTCTTAATGGAACCATTAAGAATTTTACCAATGAGAAGGTAGAAGAATGTGACATGTGATGATTTACCATTCAGAGGTTACCTCTTAACCATTCAGACTTGGGGTTACCTCTTATTCATTCAGAGGTTTTAAACCATTAAGATGTAGCATCTGAATGGTCATTAAGAGGCTACCAAACAGCCCCTCATTCTAAAACGCAATTGCCTAAAAAACAAAAGAAAGTGTTCTCTGTAAAACGCAATGGACTGAAAACACCTAAAAAAATGTTTTACCTAAAACGCAATGCACAAAAAACACTTCAAGAATGTGTTTTTCTAAAACGCAATGGCTAGAAAACACATAAAAATGTTTTAGTTCTAAAACGCAATTGCCTAAAAACACCAAAGAAGGTGTTCTCTCTAAAACGCATTGAACCATGACAATAGTTTTCTCTGTGCTGTGAATTGTCTGTGCTGTGAACTGTCTGAACCAATGCAGTTTACGAATGCAGTTTCCAAAGGCAATTTACAGGAAATTACAGCCAGGGGCTCTGCCCCTTGGACCCCGCCAGGGGCTGCCGCCCCTGGGACCCCCGCTACCAGGGGCGCTGCCCCCGGACCCCCGCCAAGATCGTAAAACGCAATGACTAAATCAAAAACCCAGATCGTAAAAATGAAATTAAAGAATTTCTTACATGGATCAAAAAGTAATTTCTTCAACAATTGACGAATTTTGAATGATTGAAACACTTATCAGCGCTCGAATCGAACGGATCGAGTGATTATCTTCAAAATCACCGGAAAAAAAAACGAGATTTTGTATGAAATTAAACTGGGTTTTCTTCAAAAAAGCTGAAGAACACGTTGATCGGGTGTTTGAATCATTGATTTGTGACGAAAATCGCACTATAATGTAGTGATTATTGAGATAGAAAGTGAAGAAATGGTTGAAGATGGTGGGTTTTGAAAAGGAAGAAGAAAGGATAAGATTGACTAAAATACCCTCCCCTTTATTTTAAATTTTGCCACATATCCTAATACTATTGCTTCCTATCCTTCCTAGCCAAAATAAACTTTCTATTTGATCTTTTTCCTTAATATTTAATCCAAACCAATTTCAAATTTGAACATCCTTCCCTTTACCTCAAAGTCAAATAACATGCATAATATTGTACATAGATTCAAAGTGACCTAAAAAAAAGTTAAAAACATACACTTTAAACAAATGCTTAAAAGTTTATATTATATTAGACGGGTTGAGTTATAATACAAAATATTTTAAAATAAGAAGGGTAAGAAGCCACCAGAGAATGACAAGTGTCCTAGGAGAAATTAAATGGAAAGGGTAATTTTGTCTACAAGAGGATAGAGAATATGCACATGCAAGTCACATGTTATTTCCCCCCAATTTTTAAACGTCCGTAACTTTTTTATACATCATTTGTTTTAAAAAAAAAATTATACCATAAAATCGAGCGTTTTTTTTATCTTTAATATAAGTACCATATTGTTATATTTAAAAAAAAAAAAATCAAAAACCCAGTTGCATATTACACAATGGACATGATATAAAACACAATGTAAAGTAGATCAAAAACACAATCAATGACAACAGATAAAGACACAATGGACAACATACTAAAACACAATGACCATAACGTATAACACAATGACGATAACATATAACACAATAAGTATCAGACTAAATAAAACACACAATTGATGACAACAGATAAAAGACACAATTAATGACAGCAGATAAAAGACATAACGGAGAGCAGATGAAGACACAATGGAAAACAAACTAAAAACACAATACACAACAAACTAAAAACACAATACACAACAAACTAAAACACAATGAACAAAGATAATAAAAAAAAATGAACAAATTATTAAAACACAATGGACAACATACTAAAACACAATGAATAACATATTAAACACAATGACCTGAACTAACAACACAATTTATAGAAAACTCAAATATAACATCATCTTCATTATGTCATATGTTGTGTTATAGGTTCTTATAAAAACGTAATAGATAGAACCCAAATTAACATTGTGTTATAGGTTTTGATAATAACACAATGGACATGATGTAAAACACAACGTAAAGTAGATAAAAAACACAATCAATGGCAACAGATAAAGACACAATGGACAACACACTAAAATACAATGACCACAACGTATAACACAATGGCGATAACATATAACACAATAAGTATCAGACTAAATAAAAACACAATTGATGACAACAGATAAAAGACAATTAATGACAACAGATAAAAGACACAATGAAGAGCAGATGAAGACACAATGGAAAACAAACTAAAACACAATACACAACAAACTAAAACACAATGAACAAAGATAATAAAAAAATGAACAAATTATTAAAACACAATGGACAACATATTAAAACACAATGAATAACATATTAAACACAATGACCTGAACTAATAACACAATTTATAGAAAACCCAGATATAACACCATCTTCATTGTGTCATATATTGTGTTATAGGTTCTTATAAAAACGCAATGAATAGAACCCAAATTAACATTGTGTTATAAGTTTTGATAATAACATAATGTATAGAAACTCTACTGACCAAAACGAAGTTAAAAGACACAATGACCTGAAAACTTTAACACAATGCAAAAAAAAACCCAGTAAAAATGAAATTTTTTATTTTATTTTTATATGATAATATGGTACTCATATTAAAGATAAAAAAAACGCTCGTTATTATGGTGATTTTAAAAAAAAAAAATATCGTATGAAAAAGTTATGGACGTTTTAAATCGATGGGAGAATTGACATGTGCCTTGCATGTGTAGAGAGAAAATCCATAAATAAAGGATTCCCTTTATGCCCTTCTATTATCTTCTTTTCCCTACAACTAATCTCAACCCTCCAAATCTAAGATCAATGGACTAGAATCCTTCTTACCCTTCTTATTTATTTTATCCTTTGTATTTGATCCTAACCCTTTGTTAGACAACTTGGATCTTCCTGTATATCCATCCAACATCGCCCATTCCATCATTTTTGCTTCACTGTAATATTCTCTCTCCTCTTGCTCTTCGCAATTTCAGTTGAATTTCTTCCACAACCACCTACCCCTACCGGCGACGACCATGGGCAACTGCTTCTCCGGTGGTGGCCACGGCAAATTTGCCGTCGGTGGCACTTCTTCCGGTCCCGATGCTCACGGCCGTAACGAAGCCGTTGATAATTTCTTCAAATCTCGCGGCTATAACGGCCTGTTCTATCAGATCGAGGTATTTTCTCTCTCTTCTTCAATTCTCTCACTAGAACATATCTCTACTTCGTCTTCGCCGATGATGCATACTCACTTTAATCCAGTCCTTAAATTAAATGTGTTTAGCTGCAAATTTCATTATAATGTTAGAAATATGCATTAATTGTAGCTGATTACTAATGAGATACAGTTAGTTGACTGTGATTTAGTCATCCTTTAGCTCGCTAGGGTTTCATCATCCATCAGTACTCTCTCTCTCTCCTTCAATTCTCTCACTAGCACATTAGTTTGTTTTGCTAACATCTATACTTCTTCTTCTTCTTCTTCACCGATTTGGATTTTGGATGCGTATTCATGTTAATTTCAGTACTTAATATGTGTTTCGTTGCATATTTGATCATAATGTTAGAAATATATACCGATTGTAGCTTCGTCTTCACCGATTAGGATTTAGGATGTGTATTCACGTTAATTTCAGTACTTAATATGTGTTTAGTGGCAATGTTGATAATTATTTTAGAAATCTACACTAATTGTAGCTGTTTTTGAGATACACTTAGTAGACTGTGATTTAGTCATCCTTTAGCACACTAAGGTTTCATCATCCATCAAAATTTACTTCATAGGATAGATTTGTAGTTATGAGTTATGACCTGTATCTACATGTTCAATTTCAGTAGTCTTACATTTTTAGACTGTTGCTAGCTTTGATTAGATGCTGTAATCAAGTTGTTTGACCAGAATGTTCGTTTAATATCCATACTTAGTATTCACCGATTTAGTTTCCAGTACTGAAAAGTGATAAATGTATTTAGTTGCAAATTTGATTACAATGTTAGAAATCTACAGTAATTGTAGCTGTTATTAGTGAGATACAATCATACAATTAGTAGATTGTGATTTAGTTGTTCTTTAGCTCGCTAGGGTTTCATCATCCATCAAGTTTTGATTCATAGGTTAGATTTGTAGTTGTGACCTTTATGTCCATGTTCCATACTTCAGTTTTAGTAGTCTTACATGTTTTAGATTGTGGCTAGCTTTGATTGGATGCTGTAGTTAAATTGTTTGACTTGATAATTTATACATTTGTCATACTGATGTTGTTGACGAATTCATTGCAGCTATCTTTATCTGCTTCGAACTTGCGTGACAGGGATGTGCTGTCCAAGGTATGTTTATCACTTCACAGAAAAAAAATGGAAAATACAACTGATTTTAAAATTCGTAAAATGTAGTTCTTTGGTCGGGTTGCCTTGTGGATGCGCTATGTCAGCCACTACATTCATCATAGCTGCATTATTTCGTGTTGACATTAATGCCAATTGACACAAAAACTTTAGAGTTAACTGCCATTTTCGTCCCGGTGGTTTGTCCAATTATGCCAGTTCAGGTCAAATTTCAAATTTGTACCATTTTCATCCCTGACATTCTTGAAACATGCCAGTTTCGTCCAAAAAAAACATGAGTTAACTGCCATTTTCGTCCATGTGGTTTGTCCAATTATTCAATTCAACCTTAGTTTTTTTGGACGGAATTGGCATGTTTCAAGAATGCCAGGGACGGAAATGGTACAAATTTGAAAATTGGTCTGAACTGGAATAATTGAACAAATCACAGGGACGAAAATGACATTTGATTTAACTCAAAACTTTAATAATGACAATGCTTGACATCATATACATTGTATGCTAATGGAACATAAGATCTTAATAAGATAAATGATTTTGATTATCACATAACATTGAAGTCTTCCTCTGAGTCAACCCAAGACCACTTGTCAAACCTTGTGCCTAACTTGCCTTAGCTTCTGTTTTAGTTATCAAGGTTGCTAATTTATACGCAAGGCTTTAGATAAGAAACTGATAATACACAATCTTTGGTTTTAATTTGAACAAATAAAGAGAAAAAAGATACATAAGAAAATGATTTCATTTCTTATGATGGCTGATATCATACACTGTTTTCTGTTTATAGAGTGATCCTATAGCAGTTGTATATATCAAAGGAAAAGACGGTTCACTACAGGAGCTTGGGCGCACCGAAGTTGTTCTAAATTCATTAAATCCTAAGTGGATCACAAAAATAAAAGTTACTTATTGTTTTGAGACGGTTCAGACGCTCCTGTAAGTGCTAGTAGGTCATATTGTATTTTCTTACAGATACACACCTTATATCAATATCATTTAAACCGGTATATAATTATACATCACAGGTTCCGTGTGTATGACGTTGATACCGAGTCTCACGGCCCAGAAGTAAAGGTACAGCACATAATTTTTTTTTTATATCAAGTAACTTTATTAAGAGCCTGTAATTTGATAACTTCATTAATCGTCAGTAACTTTTTCTTTATTCTAACTGAAAACACCAAACATGTACTCACTCATTTCTGTCATTTAGTACCTTAATCAGATTCCTATGTTTCTCCTGCAGACACTTAAGCTTGATGATCAACAATATTTGGGCGAGTGTACTTGTCAGTTGTCTCAGGTATTGAGTCTTTGTCCGTTTGTTTCATCATTGCTTTCAAATTATTGCAGCCTATGAAAATTTTATCAGTTTAAAATATTAATTGCAACATACACATTTGTTTATTAATGCATCAAATAGTCAGTGATGAGTGTCAACTATTTGGTTCACATGATTGGTGTCGCTTCTCGAGCCAGCTACCGAGTGGGCCAATTTAGGTTGTGTTGATCCCAAATAGGTCAAACAGGCTGAACGCTCAATCTGGCTGAAAGTAGTCACAATACCATGTTAATGACTTAATGCATATAACCTTCTAAATCATATTATTCAAAGACTTAGATTATCATTGTAATAATCTTGTGTTTGTAATCATGCTTAACACGTCAATCATTCATCAAAAGTTTTAAGAAAATGTCTTTGCGGGTCAACCCAACCCGTTACACAACCCTGACTCATCCATCTTGCCACCTGTAATATAAATACAGAACAGTATAGTCTCACTTTCTTATATGAGACATTCTGGTCATCATAGTATGTTTATTTTACTTAGAGTAAAATGCTATTTTTTTTCCGTGAGGTTTGGCCAGTTTTGTGACTTCGTCCAGAGGTTTGTTTTTTCGCATCTGGATCGAAAAGGTTTTAAATCTTGCCATTTTCATACGGCTTGTTAACTCCATCCATTTTTCTCCGTTAAGTCAGGGGTATTTCCATCTTTTTGCCAACTTAAAGGGCATTTCGGTCTTTTTCACTTTATGTGAAAAGACCAAATAGAAATACCCCTGAAAAGGACCAAATTGCCCTTTAAGTTAACAAAAATGACAGAAATACCCCTGACCTAACGGAGAAAAATGGATGGAGTTAACGAGCCGGATGAAAATGGCAAGATTTTAAACCTTTTGGATCCAGATGCGGAAAACAAACATTTGGACGAAAGTCGCAAAACTGGTCAAACCTCAGGGACGAAAATATCGAACCCACCCGGCCCGTTAAGGACTTGAAACGTCTCAACCTGAGTCATGACCTGGCCCCACACTACCGAAATGTCCTGACCCGATTCCGAACCGACCCGTTAACGGCCGAAACGTCTCGACCCGAAACGTATCAAATTGACCCGACCTGTTAACGACGTGGAACCTCTTGACCCGATCTGGCTCATTAGCGATCTGAAACGTCTCGACCCAACCCGGGCCGCTAGGGACCCGAAATATCTCGACCCGAATCGGCCCATTAACGACCCAAACTAGCTCACCCGATCGGGGGGAAGAGATCGGTAGATTCAATTCATTTGGCAAACGAACACATTAAGAATGGAATTGAGATTCCGATTCCATCAAATTCCAATTCCTATTGGAATGCTATGATGCACTGGGACGGGTACGGGAACGGGGTACGGGGACGGGTACGGGTACGGGAAACGGCAAAACTAAAAAATTCAAGAAGCGGGGACGGGACGGGTACGGGAACTAAAACATATAAAAAAATAAATATATATTAAAGATAATGTAACACAAAACCCCAAAATAGTTATATATTGATGTAAAGTTCAAAAATCCCATATCTTCCTAATCTAATCAAACGTTAACAAGCAAATCGCTTTCAAGTTCCGGTTCATCTAATGAAAGATCAGCAAACTCCAAAAATCCTACATCTTCCATCGAGTCAAAAGCATATCCACCCACATCCCACATTTTAACTAAATCAAATAAATTAACAAAGTAAAAATTAATAAAAAGTTAAAATTCTATTTAAATGAAAGACATAGATTAATTAATATTCATCAATGAATTATTATTATTATAATTAGAGTTAATAGCCAAAATGGTCCCTGAGGTTTGCTCACTTTTGCCACTTTAGTCCAAAACCCAAATTTCTTACATCTGGGTCCCTGAGGTTTGCATTTTGTTGCCATTTTAGTCCAAATTTCAAATCAGGCCAGATTTCTAAAAAAAAAACCTGGTTTTTGTCCTTTTCCTCAGGGGCATTTTGGTCATTATACCCCCCATTTAGAGTTCATCTTCCCCAAAAACCCAGTTCATCTCTGCAATTCCTCTCTCTCTCTAAACACCATTTCATCAATCTCCATTATCTAAACAACAGTTCATCTCTCCATTAATTCACACACAAATTCACCGGTTCATCTCTTTACTTCAAAAACCCACGCAACACAGTTCATCTCTGCACTTAAAACTTAAAACAGGAAGTTCATATATGTTTAGATGAACAGGAAGTTCATCTCTGCACTAATGTTTACATCTAAACAAATTATTATACAGGAAGTTCATCTCTGCACTAATGTTTACATCTAAACAAATTATTATACATCATATATTCGTACTTACCAAATATTATAATCTCCATTCCTTTTTTTAAATCAAAACCCCCAGTTCATCTCCATTCCTTCATCTCTTTACTTCAAAACCCCCAAACACCCCTAAAATCACTCTGCACACACACACACACTCTCTCTATGTCGAACACCACCACCACCATCGCCACAGCACCTCCACCACCGCAACCATCTCTGTCTCTCTCTCTTCTCCCTCTCTCTCTTCCGCAACCACCACAACCAACCACCACAAATCAAAAGAAACCCTAAAATTCTCTAATCAGCCGCCACTAATCTAATCGACTATTGATGATTCTCCGATTTTGGTGGCTCTTGGTGGTGTTGTACAGGAGAGAGAGGGGGATGCCGGCGGGTTGGTGTGGTGTTCTTGAGAGAGAGAGAGAGGGGGGTCTGGTGGGTTGGTGGAGGGTGGTGGAACATGTGGTGACGGCGGCGTTTGGTGGAGGTGGAGCAAATAACAAAAGGGCAGCCACAGTTCGATGGCCGATGTCCTTTGTAAGGCGCTAATTCCATGGTTGACACTTCGATTTAGGGTTTGAAGAAGAGGTATGAACCGCCATCAGGTATGAACCGCCATCAGATCAGAACGCAGAGGGATGGTGGTGTTGGCGGCAGTAGGATGGTGGTGGTGGGGATGATGCGGTGGTGGGGATGGCTGTGTTTTAGTGAGAGAGAGAGAGAACTGAGAGAGAGAGACTATAACAGGTGGTTTGTTCATTGTTGCAAAGAAAAGGGTTTTTATTCAAGAGAGAGAGAGAGGTAAAAGGACTAAAATACCCCTGAGCATAAAGACAAAATAGCAGGGTTTTTTTTGAAAATCTGACCTGATTTGAGTTTTGGACCAAAATGGCAACAAAATGCAAACCTCAGGGACCCAGATGTAAGAAATTTGGGTTTTGGACTAAAGTGGCAAAAGTGAGCAAACCTCAGGGACCATTTTGGCTATTAACTCTTATAATTAAGTATTTAGGAGTATTGCAATTAATTAAAGAACAATTCGAAAAGACAGTGTACAGTGAAAGTAAAAGACATTGACCAGACTTTTTATATTGAATTCTATAATTACAAAATTACCCTTTATTTTCTCTCAAATCCATCATCTTCACATATCCCTTGCAGAGTTGCAGGTTTTTGACCATCAAAACAAATCGGGGAAAAAAAATCAGTTCCGCCCCTCGAAACGTCCCCTGAAACTTTTTGGAGTCGTCCCCAATAACCTAGAAACGTTTTTGGATCCGTCCCCATAAGGAAACGTTTGGGAAACGTCCCCATGGCGTTTCCGTCCCCAAAACGTCCCCGGGATGGGTACTCCGTCTAAACAGGCGTCCCCGTGCATCATAGTTGGAATGTTTAAATTCCAAATCCAATTCCAATTCCTATGCTAATTCGAATTCCAATTCAGTTACATTCCATGAACCGAACACCACCTAAAGGTTTTGTATATTGAGCTTCTAGAGATTAAATATAAAAAAGACATTGCTTTGACTATCTATCAAACGTGCAGGAAATTACACCTAAATTTATGGATGATTTTATTTCTATGTAGATAGTCACTGATCCAAAGCGCTTCTGGACCTCAGATCTTCTGATCATTGCAGAATCTAGTGAGGCAACTCGTCATAAAAAACTCGGGCAACTCACTGTTTACGCAGAAGTAGAACTTGTTTCCAAAACTACTGCAGAGTTGATATTCAGATGCTCAAATTTAGAAAATAAAGATTTCTTTTCCAAAAGTGTAAGGACTTTCTTATCAGTTATTTTGTTATGGAATTATCATAAAAAATTGACTCACTTTATTTTAATTCTTACAGGACCCTTTTCTAGTTATTTCAAAGTATGTGATGAGTGGCGCTACCATTCCGATTTGCAGAACAGAGGTCCTGAAAAACAATCTTAAACCTGAGTGGAAACCAATTTTTATAAACATATCACAAGTTGGCAGCAAGGTATAAATTAAACAGTATGTTTATTGGTGCATAAGTAGAGAACAAGAAAACCGGATTTGATCAAAACCTTGATCGACTCTTCTTTATTATTATGATAAAACCAAAAAAATAAAGCACACATTACATTGACTCCATGATCCTCTATTTATAATAGACCCAAACATGAAAAACAAGAAGCTTAAACCAGCTCAAATAAGAAACATAATAAAGACTCACTATCCTAAACCTAAACTAAGACTCCAAAAAAAATCAGAAATAAGATTAACCAAATTAATTAACTAAAACCGACTCAAAGACTCAACCAAATTCGAACTGCAGACCATTATACGCCAAGTTTCCTTTTGCACCAACGCGTTTCATATGTAAACAAACACGATTAGTCCAGCAATATTATGACCCTTTCAGTCTCATAAGAAAACATATCAGAATAGAGGCGTCTTAATTATTAGTTAAATTTTATGCAGGATAGCCCGCTACTTATTGAGTGCTTTAACTTTAATAGTAATGGAAAGCATGATTTGCTTGGGTAAGACAACTCTACAACATTGATAACCTTTTTTTCCTTTATATTAATTGCTGATCTTGGTTAATACTTTTTTTATATCTGTTTTTGTTTTTAATTCTTCTGGGCTGTTTAGCAAAACTCAAAAGTCACTTGCTGAGTTGGAAAAGTTATCTTCTAGTCAGCAGGGAGATAACTTATCGATACCCATTACTATTGGGAAAGATCATCAAATAAAGGTTTCAACCACACATCTGTATCTTTGTTCACATATTTGTATGGTTTATAGGTAAAACTTTTGACCCGTTTGCTTGTAACTGGTCAATATGGCTATGTTTTATCTCAAACGGATCAATTGTAATAATATTTTTTTCTACATTCATAATTAACACATCCGTTAATACAATACGAAAGTTTTTAAAGAGATGGATGAAAAAGTGTTAATTTGCATGTTTTGACCCAAAGGCCAAAACCTTTGACGGTTGACCCATAAACATGTTTTGACCCATAATTTGCACGATATGGTGGTTTAGGCTGACCTTAAATTGTAAATTTGACACAGGTGTTGAAAAGTCAACTTTTTGTGGAGAAGTATTCTGAAAGTGTTCATCATACCTTCCTAGACTACTTAACTGGTGGGTGTGAATTAAACTTTATGGTGGCCATAGATTTCACAGGTATCTAACTTCTTCTTTGTAGCTCCACAGAGGAGGCATATGTTATCATCTGACTAGATCATTATATGCTTATTAATTATTATGCTGCTTAACTTTTATATTCACTTTCCAGCTTCAAATGGAAACCCTCGCCTACCAGATTCTTTGCACTATATCGACTATTCTGGACGCCCGAATGCATATCAGAAAGTGAGCAAGCAAGTTTGTTTGCTCTAGTCTTTTTAAAGTATAAAGTATTAAAAAGAAATTCTAATGATGTTCCACGTGTTATAGGCAATACAAGAGGTAGGAAGTGTACTTCAGTTTTACGATCATGATAAGCAGTTTCCTGCATGGGGATTTGGAGCACGCCCAATTGATGGTCCTGTCAGTCATTGTTTTAATCTAAATGGAAGCTATGGTAACAATGCAACGGTGGGTATTAATTTGCAAATATTTTTTTATATATTATTTTAAAAGTTTAGTTTTCCTTACTTTAAAAGCTCCTCCTTTATAAGAAATTAGAATCCATAAAACCAAAAACAAAATGATCTTTAATTTTGGAAGTCAAACTAGAGGTGATAAAATGAGCAGGTTGGGTAATGGGTCAAAAGGGATAACATTTTGAGTAAAGTACACGGATGGTCCTTGCGGTTTACCAAAAGTTTGGATCTGGTCCCTAGCTTTCCAAAAGTACACGGATGGTCCCGGTGGTTTGCACTTTGTAATGCATTTAGTCTTCAACTTTGCCATAAGTACATATATGGTCCCTGTGGTTTGCTCTTTTTAACGCATTTAGTCTCTAATTTGGACCTGCTGAAACCTTTGGATTTGTTGGTTGGGGACTACATGCGTTACAAAGTGCAAACCACAGGGACCATCCGTGTACTTTTGGAAAGCTAGGGACCAAATCCAAAATTTTGGTAAACCACAGGGACCATCTATGTACTTTACTCTACATTTTAGTATGGGTCAAAATGAGCCGCGGACAACCTGCAAACCACCTTTTTGTTTCTTTTTTTGAGTTTTATATGTAATTAATGTTAAAATATGAAAAAAAAAACTATCTTATCACAGTGATAATCTTCTTTTTGAAATGGTTTTATGCTTTTCGAATGCAATTTAGGCGACTTTTGAGTTTCCCATTTGATGCAAGATATAATCTGAACCGGCCCGTCAAAATGGTCGAATTTGCCTCAGGTTATCTAGTAATCAGTTGCAGTGTATAACTTGTATGCCTTTTGGCACTAAAGAGAACCAGCAGCAACATAACTAATTACACCCCTACCTAATCCTATACGGTAGTATGAAGATCAGTAAAAGTGAAACACTAAACATTTGAGAGACCGATAATGAGACCAAAAACGACTGTCTCCTATTTTTATTATTTTTAATTTTTTTGTTTTGGTGATTATCATTTGTTTTAGACTTGTAATGGGTAATCCTTTATAAGTACTTACATTCGTTTGTGTAACTCATCCATTACCAGGTTGCAGGGATCCAAGGCATCATGACTGCATACGAACAGGCACTGTCTAATGTTTCACTCGCAGGGCCAACCCTATTTGGACATGTAATTACCTCTGCAGCAAGGATAGCCAGCGAATCAATGGCCGCTAATGAACACAAGTATTTCGTCTTATTAATTATCACAGTATGCCTCATCATTCATCAGATTTAAAAATGTCAGTTTTTTAAAATTATGATAGTCATAAGAGGTGGCAACTTCAACCAATTTACTTATGATGGCTTGATTTAGGTTATGTTATTGTATTCTCTCTTAACGGGTAAAATAAAAGGAATGTTATCTATGACACGAGTTGCCTGAAATGCATTTATAATTCATAAAATCTCCTTAATCATGAATTCATGATATTTAAAAATTATATTTTTATTGAAATAATACAAATATAAACTAGTGGGTTACCACCCGCGCCCCGCAGCGGGTACGAAACGTAGATAGAAATAAGCAAATCGCGAGAGTTAAAGCTGTTTGATGTTTTAGTTATGGGGATAAACATGTCATTATTAAAGTTGAGGGGCTAAAGTTGTTTATTATTAAAGTTGAGGGGCTAAATTTGTTTATTATTAAAATTGAGGGACTAATGTTGTTTTGTTTAGGGGCTAAACATGTCATTATTAAAGTTGAGGGGCTAAAGTTGTTTATTATTAAAGTTGAGGGGCTAAATATGTCATTACCAAATTTGAGGGGCTAAACATGTCATTATAAAACTTGAGGGGTTTAAGTTGGTTAATGCCAAAGTTGAGGGGCCAAAGTTGGTTGATGTGACAAAATAGCATTTTGTCATCATATTTGCATACTAATTATTTCTAGAAAACTAAAAACTTTGGCCCCGGTTTTGACCTTACCCAACCCGCCCATTTGCCACCACTAATGATATGAAAGACCCTAGTAAATTTACCTGTAATTTTGTAATGATTTCACCAGTGACGTCACAGGATGGAGTGATAACCGATCTACAGGAAACAATGGATGCCCTTGTGAAGGCATCCGATCTGCCACTATCAATCCTCATTGTCGGTGTTGGTGGGGCCGACTTTAAGGAGATGGAGGTACTAAATTACGTTCATGCCCTTCTTGTATGCTATAGGTTGGTCTATCAAAGCTTTGGGAACTAAGTTTATCGATATGTGTTAAATTCCTGAAAATGTAGATTTTGGATGCGGATAAAGGTGAGAAACTTCAAAGTTCAACCGGGCGTGTTGCGTCACGTGATATTGTCCAGTTTGTTCCTTTTAGGGATGTACAAGGTAAGTTACGATCCTGTTTATACACATACTTTATGTATACATACGTACATACATACTTACATATGTGCATACATGCATACGTACATATGTATGTATAGGGCACATTACTAACAAAACCAATTTCAAGTAGAGAACCGCATGCATGTGGAAGAAGCTTCCAAAAACACTATTAGTTTTACGAGGACGAACAAATGCTATCCCCGCACACCCTGCCACCACACGGAAAACTATAAATGAGTTTATTTGAGTTATGTTATCTTTTAAGGTTCAAACACATTAAACTTTGACTAAAAAGGAAAATGGTCAAACGGGTCTAAAATCATTCATAGCGTACTAAATGCAGTAAACCTCCTAAATTGCATTATTAAAAAAAATATCGCTTTATTACTGGAATAATATAATTCTTGTAAATAAAGTTAACACATTAATAATGGATAAAAAAGTGTTTGTAGGACTTTTCAACTTGACCGTACTTGTTTTTGACACACTAAAATTACCCATTTGACACATTACACAATCTGTCCCAATCGTCAATTATGCTATCTCTGTTATTTATCATATCATACCATCTTTATATACTACACTTTTTCGTATTATATACCATATTTATCACATTTGACACATTACACACACGATATCTTGTTTGCAGGGGGAGAAATGTCAGTTGCTCAATCTCTTTTGGCAGAACTACCTTCACAATTCTTAACTTACATGAGAAACAATGGCATTCAACCAAAAACAAAACCACCTACACCATAGTAAAACCAACACGTCCCGTCATATTCTTTGTACAATCTTTTAATTCAGTGTCACGAGTTCATGACCCATGGTACCAAACGGGACCATGTGTCTCCCGTTTCATGTCTTACTTTTGTATCTCTATGATCTGAACAAATTCGATGGGCCATCAGAAGCAGCCCACCAAATCAGACCAAATCACGGGTATACATAAGACATTGAACGACAGTGATGTCTTTTGCACCAAATTTCATTTGTACATCAAAATTGTTTACGGGGGTGAGATGCGTTATTCACACGTACCAGCCATAGTTCATTGATCAAATGCTTGCGCCAGTTTGCGTTGGGCGCTTGCAAAACAAGAATGTTTGTGTTGTAATTTTGGGTGATTTTCTGGTTGTTTTCTTTGATATTTTCTTTAATGTTGTATGTAACATGTTTTGTATATTATTTTATCTTCTTATGTCAAGTAAAATGGTGAGATGACAACCTTAGCAGGATCATAATTGGTCCAAGATTGATTCGGCTTTAGACATGTTGATCTTATGTATGTGTGTTTAACAAGGTTGACATTTAAATGAGATTTCCAACTATAAATAATGTTTATTTTTATGTTGTAACTTGTAAAGGAATTACCTTGATCTTGTGATTATGGAAATATGAACTGTAGACTTTAGGGTGTACGGGGAGGCATGCGGGAAACCCGTTTGCCGCTCGGGGAGTCCACCGCCAACAGGGAAGGAGTGTGCGGTGAAGGAGGTGTGCGGCTGAAATGCGGTGAACACCAATGTTGTAGAAGGCGCTAGTCGGGCGGTGAGGTACCGCCTAGGGATTAATCGGGATTAATAGGGATTAATCGGATTGGACTTTTATATATAATTTGACATTTTTTTTTATAAATATGTAGTTAATTTTATACTTTTTATATATAATTTTACAAGTTTAGGAAGCATATGTAAATTAGTGAAACATAGAGGGGGCTAAATATCAAAATACCTAAACTTAATATAACCTAATACCCACCCACGTTCTCCATAAGCTGCCTCTTCCTCATCTCCATAGTTTTCATCAGACATACTCTATAACCAATTTCGCTTCTTCTGGTTGATTAATTCTTCAATGTTGTTTGATTTTGCATATTGGAGACAAGTGCAGATCAGATTTAGGTTCTAGTCAAGGTAAGAACTCGTTCTAATTTGACTGTACAGTTCTGATTTCAACCCATTTTGATCCAATTTTGACCTCATACGTAACCGACTAGGCCCGATTTAAAGTGTTTTTTTACCGATTTTTACGAGTTTGACCGATTTTGACCATTACCGCCTAATTTGGCCGATTTGGCTATTTTTGGGCGATGGACCTCCGATTACTGCCTAGGCGCCGATTAATCGACCGCTTAGGCCGATTTCTGCAACATGGATGAACACTTGCCGCATGTGGGGAATGTGAGGAGAGAGTGTAAAGGTGAGTCCCACTAGTATTCAACCAATCATGCCTTTTTTTGTTTTAAAAAAAAAGGTTTGAGGGGAAACTACCCCTTGTGTTTTTGGTCAAGAGCGGAGAATAAGAAGGGAAATGACATGACACTAATCTCATGAGGGGTGCACCCCTTACACTGTTAGATAATGTTTGTTTAAAGTTCGCTGACAAGACTGATTCATTGTAATAGAGGGTTCTTCTACCTATGAAACCATATGGTTTGTTCTCACCAAGGCCCTTCTATGTTTCTTCAGGTAGGGATCTTGTGGTCGTTTGGGCTTGAATTCGTCTTTACCACGTTTCTTTTATCACCACTTACCTAGAAGAGGAAACAAGAAGGCATAGAAATGGGTAAGATGTGTAGAACGCTAGGGGCTCGCGTCTTACCGTCTACGTCGCACCTCCTCGAATAATAATACATGTAAATCTATACACAACATGACGTAGCGTATCATTTTAGTCTTTATTAGTATGGACGAATACAAGTAGAACTTGACTAATAACTAAATGAAAATTTGTTTCAGATATGACCAACACATCAAAGAAAAAAATTACTTTGTGATTCTCTTTTATGATCAGATTATCAGGATTATGATCAAATACAAAGAATCCTAATTGTAAGAAAGATTTATAGAGTGACAAGTGTCCAATAACCTAAAAAAACCCACTACACAAAAAAACCCCACTACAAAAAAAAAAAAAAAACCTTAAACATCCACCACCACCAAAAACCTAACCCCCCCCCCCCCCCCCCCTCACCCACCCAAAAAAAAAAATTTTTTTTTGGGTGGTGGTGGGGGTGGGTGTTTAGTTTTTTTTAGATTTTTTTTTTAGGTTTTTGGGGGGTGGGGGTTTAGGTTTTTTTTTTTTTTTGGAGAGGGGGGGGGGGGGGGGTTAGGTTTCTTGGGTTTTTTTTTTGTGAGGTATAGTTTTTTTTTTTTTTTTTTTTTTTTTTGCGGGGTGGGGGGGGGGGGGGGGGGGTGGGGTGGGGGTGGGTGTTTAGGTTTTTGGTGGTGATGTAGTGCGTTTAGTTTTAGGTTATTGGACACTTGTCACTCTATAAATCCTTCTTACACTTTTTATAATTAGAAGTCTTTGTACAATAACTTGAACCCAGATTATCATATCAACATATATGCTATATCAATATTAATGTTAACGATGATGCAAATGATGACCCAACCACGTTTATCTTGGTCTCGATTAATGCTACAAAGAACTGAACCAGGTGACCCAACCACGTCTAACTACACTCTACGCCTATTTGATTAGTCTCGACTTGATCCCAAGCTGATTATTAGTCCCTTTGTCTTGGTGTCCAAATGTCCATCATTTCATACCTGCATATTTCTGACTTTTGAGAGGGAGATTAAGGTTCAAATTAAGATACACATTTGGATATATCTTAGTTATATATATGCTCATGTTAGATTTTAAAACAAGAAACTTCCCCCTATACTTTTCCTTTTGATTTATCACCCAATGTTTTTTTAATGATCATATCATCATGTTGGCGTAGGTTGTATTTGTGGCAAGTCCAATTATTTAGGGTTTTTGATAAGGTCCAATTCAGTCCAGCCATCTATGAGCTACTAGAGATCAGCTCGTACAAAAAGCACGAGTCAAATCAAGCTTAACCTTAATCCTAAGACTTCTTTTGATAAAGGAGCTTGAGCATAATCTTTATATATCGAGTTTGATTAGACAAGCCTATTATTTATATGAGTGTAACCCTATTATTAAGATTAAGATGAGTGTAATATAAATAAATTTTAGTGTGTGTATATACAAGTTATTTTAGTTTAAAAAATAGGGGAATTTAATGGAAATACTCAATGTAAGGAACTTTTCTTTCTTTTTTGCGGGATATTCTTTAATTAAAATTGGACAAATGATTAAATTACCCATAAATCTCATTAAGTAGTATAGTAATAGTTAATAATGTGTAATTAGTTCTAGCACTTAATTAAATTAATCAACTCTTAATGTCTGTTATCATTATTTTTAGATAGCGTAAGGTTTGTATCAGATTTTAACCATATGTATAACTATGATAAAAATATTATATTTGTTTATATGTAATTTCCCCCTATATTAACCGTCAAAATTAACTCTCCTCACAACATTGCTATTCAATTTCTCTAACTTTTTATTAGTGGATGTCATTCCTCCCCTCCATTAATAACACTCCACTTCTTTTCTTCTACTTTTTTTTTTCATAATTATGGTAGAAACCACCAATTACCAAATCTATTTATTCTAATACTAATGATTATTTTTTTATGTTCTCTTAATTTTTTCAGATTAGAATTACATTGGTTTTTGTTATCGTTTCGACTTATTTAATCTTTTTCACGATATTTTTAATTTTATGTTTATTTTGGTTCGTTTGACGGTCTCGCCGCAACGCGTGGTCCTAAAAACTCGTTATGATTAATTACAAAGTAGTGGGATTTCTCGTTGTAATATCCGATCTCTTGTACCACCAATATTATTTGTTTTGCCCATGTTGGGTTGACCATCCAAGAACCCACATATTTGTTTTTGGTTGCTTTGATCGAGAATTACTAGGAGGTCACCCATCCTAGTACTACTATTACAAGAGCACGCTTACATGTGGAGTTTTCATCTGCTCCACAACGAATGCGCCAAAAACGTGTTGATGATTTAAGAGTCAATGCATTCCTTATAAACCAACAATCTCTCTTGGTCAAGGACAATGTGAGATTTTCCTATAGTGTTACAATAGGCCATGTTAATCTTCTCTACATCGTTACATTCACTCTCCTAAAGGAATCATTGTCTTCGATGAGGTTTTTATCCCCATCGCAAACGATACAAGAGTATCTCTGATACCATTTGTAAGATCCGATCTCTTGTAGCACCAACCTTTTCTGCTTTGCCCTTGATGGGTAGCCTATCTAAGAACACACAAATTTGTTTTTTGTTGCTCTGCTGGAGACTTCCCATGTGGTCACCATCCTAGTACTCCTCACACTTGAGCACGCTTAACTGTGAAGTATTCATCTGGTTCACAACCAATGCGTCCAAAATACGTTGGTAATTTTAGAGGTAGTGCATTTCTTATGAACTAAGAATATATCCTGGCCACGACTGATGTAGGATTTGCCTAGGGTGTTACAATGGGTCCTGCTAATCTTTTCTATATCATTATACTTGCGCTTCGCGACGGGTTTTCGGTTGGTACTGGTGTCAGTTCAGTTTGTGTAAATGCACTTAATGTGATGAAGTGCTGCAGATTGAATTTACTTAGAAGTTAGGGGTTCTAAGTGTAATTTTGTTATGATTCTGTAAAGTTCCGGTTTGTATGTGAACTTCAGGGGTTCTATAACCCTGAAGTATGTACCGGACTATTGGTGTTTCATGTGTGTTCAGTGGAACTTGTTTCCCTGAACATTTGATGTTCCGTAATATATAGGAGATATCCGGAACTTAGTATAAGTTTTAGAGTAGTTGTTTTTCTCTATATATACGTGTTAGATGATGTAATGTATAACTTTTGGGTATTTTGTAAGTTTGCTGAAATGTGTGTTCACCTGATTGAATATAAGTGCGCTATTTGAGAAAATCTTCCGTTTCTACACCTTTCTATTATTATTTAGATTACGTACGTGTATCGCGATGGATTCCGCACATTACGATACCTAGTGATTGTTGATTTGATCCTAATTTAGAGGCCTAGGTGACCTTACAAGTGTATCAGAGCAGGCTCTATATAGAGAGTGCTCGTACTACTGTAGGCATTAGATTTGAGAGGATATTGATTTCGAGACGTTGTTTCTGCATTTTCAGCAGGATTTGAAGTTTTTTTTCAGCAGAGTTTCACCATATTTTTATGTATTTGCAATGGATTTTGATTAGGTTTTGATTCGGTTGATGTGAGCTTTGATTACGGTTGAAAAATTGATCTTATTTGGATTAGATTTAAGTGATATGGACTGTTTCAACTAGGTTTTAGGTGTTCCGGAGAACTTTCTAGTTGTTCTAGAGAAATATAGGTGATAACTGTTAGTTCCGGGGTTCTTATAGTCTGTTATAGAGTTCCGGGGTTCTTATAGTCTCAATGTGTATATCACGCTTTGACTGAATTATCCAGAAGTTCAATTGTTCCGGTTTACTTAAAAACTAAACCTTGTCCGGATTATTTCATATACTCTGGAAGTTCCTTATAGTTCAGAAGTGTAATTTATCCGAAAGAACAAATAATTTGGAAAAGATTATTTAGAACACATTAGGTTATTGGTCCCGGGAACTCTGATTGTTCCGGAAAAGATTGTTTATTAGAAAAGATTGTTTCGGGTTTTAGTAATTGTTCTAAAGTATGGTTGAGTTCTAGATTTGTTTTACTTCAGGAGTATTCTCTATTAAGTTTCTTCCGGGTTTATTGAATCTTAGAAATTTTCTAAGTTTTTGCTTAGTGTTCACTTATAAACCTACTATTCAAATTCATGTTTTCAATATCAAACTTCAAAATGGCAAATAGTATGGTTAGTGTGGTGCAAAACATCAAGCACAACAATGAAGTTGGAGGAAGTGATAAACCGCCAATTTTTCAGAATGAAATGGATTATCCAAAGCGAAAGGATAGATTTGAACGGTATATCAAGTTTAAAGACACAAAGATGTGGATATGCATAAAGGAAGGGTATACTCTACCTACGATCGATATAAACATTGTGTCTTACTTGGCGATGATCGATGATCAAAGGACATTCTATGAGGCCGAGGAGTGTGCTTATTCCATGTTCACAATGACTCTTCCACATTCAATCTTGCATACATTTAGAGCAAAAGATACTTCAAAATTTGGGGGATTTCATGGTTGAAAGGTTTGAAGGAGATGAAATGTTAAAAAAAAGACTTGAGCTTTTGAAGATGCAATTTGTTGTGTTTAAGGCAATGAAGAATGAAACGTTTGATGAGTTGGTCAACCGATTTTGTCATCTGCTTAGTGAATTGGATAGAAGTCAAACTGAAATTAACTCAGAATTAGATAAAGTAGAGAAACTTTTGAATAGTTTGCCAAAAGAATGGAATATGTACACGATATTGATTAAAGAGCATTCGAGATATCTCACGTTGACATTGGAACAAGCTATTCAGAAGTTGAAAGGTTATTCTTGGAATATACAAGATCAAGCCGATAAGTTCGATCATGTTCAAGATTCGGGTTATATAAAGCTAACAAAGTGATTCCAAGAATGTTGTTGGTGTAGCATTATTCTCGAGTACTAGTCATGTTGGTGAATGTTCAAACTCGAGTGCATTTCTCAGTCTGGGCGCAAGTTCATCTTCTAGTTCTTTCAGTGGTTATCAAGGAAGTTCATCATCAAACAGTGGTTACCAAGGAAGCTCGTCACCAAATGTGAATATGCCAACAATAGATCATCATAGTTTGAAGCTCATTGAGGAAAACATGGGTTTGCTAGCATCGTTTATGACTGCATACGAGAATCTAGCTTTGGGAAAGTTGGTTGAGAGTTCTAGCTTGGATGAAGATTTTGATCAGATTGATTAAGATGAAATGGAAGAGTTAGACATAAAGATACACATGGCGTTGCTAGTAAGAAGAGCTAAAAAGTTTTTCAGAAAACATGAAAGAATTTTATTGGTGATACAACAAAGACGAGAATGGGAATATATAATACAAATGTTAAATGCTACAAATGTGGCATTTATAGTCATTTTTCCAGAGATTGTAAGAGGCCGAAGATGGAAAGACCCAACAGAGAGAATGCTACTTCTCAAGGAAATCAAACTAGACGAACCGAGAGAACATTAATTCAAAAGGAAGTCAAGCTGCTACTTCAAACGCTACAAACGATTTTATCATCTGCTTAGTGAATTGGGCGGGCCGCCGGCCGCACCCCCGGCCAAGACTCATTTTTCCCGGGGGCCCTAAATTTAAAACATTAAAACCTCAAAAGTCATTGGGTCCTCTATAAAAAATTCCCACTTCATAACTTATTGGGCCTAAATAAAAATAATTGATCCATGATCCATTAACCTAAATAACAACAACAACAACAACAATTAACATTATTAAAAAAATAATAAGCATAACAACGGCGAAGAACAGCTACCGGCTATAACACGGCGTCATGACCCCAACCCAACCCTAGCCCACTTGCAGTGACCACCACTTACCTCTGTTGACCACCACAACACCACATACACTCACGATACGTTTTTTTGTTCCACTTCCTTGGTTCCTACAATTAGCCCTAATTGAAGTTGTAAATTGTTAGAATTGGGTGTTTTGTTAAGCCCTAAATTAGGTTTTTTTTGTTGAATGTTTAGCTTTAAATGATTAATTGTTATTTGTTCATTGTTATTACTCGGTGTATTATTGAAAGTTGAGCCCTAATTAATTAATCTTCATTTGTTAATTGTTAGAATTGTGTGTTTTGCTGAGCTTTAAATTGGGTGTTATGTTGAATATAATAGTTAACTAGTGGTATTCCCCCGCGCTATGCGGCGGGAACTCATCCGTTCGGTCCGTTCTGGTACCGACACTCTCTATAGTAGCTGAAAGAGAAAACTATAAAATAAATCGGGTTATGCCCAAAAGAATACATACTTTATATCAATCGAAAACCATAGAAATGAATACCGGTTCCGATACTACTGATATCTTTTTACCGATGTTGTTCGGTTGAAATCGGTTCAGTTAGTCCCGTATAAACACTTGTATAGTGTACAATAAAAAAAATTGTTTTTGTATATTTTTATTGTCACTCGTATAGTTTACATTTTTCGATAGAAAAATATCAATCGAAAACCATAAAAAGGAACATTGGTTCCCATACTGCCGATATTGGTATCGATGTTATTCGGTTGAAATTGGTTCGGTAAGTCCCATGTCAATACGCGTACAACTTACGATACAAAAAATATGTTTTTTTTTATATTTTTATCGGCACTTGTGTAGTTTGTGATAGAAAAAAAATTGAATATCATTGTCGGTTCATGTTCGCTTTGGTACGATAGCGTCATGGTATCCATTTTAAATATCATTGTCGGTTTCGGTTTGATTTGGTACAATAGTGTCATGGTATCCATCTTAATATCATTATCGGTTTCAATTCGATTTGATACGATAGCAACACAGTATCCATTTTCAATAAAAAAACAAATTAGAAAAAATAAAATTAAAATAAATATAATATTAAAATTGTAGCTTTACTATTCATCGTCAGTTAAAAATAATATGCATTTTAAATAAAAAAACAAATTAGAAAAAATAAAATAAAATTAAAATAAATATAATATTAAAATTGTAGCTTTACTATTCATCGTCAGTTAAAAATAATATGTATAATTGTTAGAACTTTAAATGATATTGTTAATGATATTAATGCTGATGAACTTTAAATGAAATTGAAGTTATTTGACACATTAGAAACCATTGAATTTAGCAACTCTATAGATGTTTTGAAGCCCATCAAAGACCTCGATTATTTCCCAAACACAAGAATTGCATATATAATATTGTTGACTATCCCAGTCACGGTGACATCTATAGTAACTAGCCGTAGCACGGGCTACGACTCAACTTTGTACCGGTAGTGTAATTTTTTTTTTCTCATTTTTATACAAAGGACACCCCTTAACAACTACGAGAACACCCCTAAAAAATTGTAAGCCCAAATTGCAGTTGTAAATAATAAGACCAAATCAGTTTATATAGCCCAACCAATTGTTATTAAAGCCTAAATCAATTGTTAATGAAGATTGTAAATAATAAGCCCAAATCAATTGTTATTGAAGATTATAAATAATAAGTCCAAATCAGTTTATATAGCCCAAACCCTTTGAGCCGATGTTGGAAAAAGTGACTTCCTTTTGTAAAAAAAAAAAAATATAACATTACAATGCTCGACATGACAACAAGTTATGGTAATCCAAGAAACCAAAAGAATGTCATTACAAATCGACATCATTTTGAAGTTGACAATTTTAATGAGGTTTTGGACATGAAAATTCAAGAATTGGGAAATTGATTTAGTGAGGTAACAACTAGTTTGATAAAAAAATATGTCGGGTTTAAATCCTTGTAATGGTTTTTCTAAGTTTAACCCATCGAAGATATTTGCGTTTGCTGAGATGTACCCGGATGATTTTACTACACAAGAAATAGGGACTCTTTTGGGTGATATCGAGTCATTTCGTCACACTATAAGCGATGATGATAAATTTGCAAACTTGAATGGAATAAGTGATCTTGCGCATGTTATGGTTGAAACGGGAACGCATAGTTCTTGTCCTTTAGTTTATCGGGTAGTGAAGCTAGCTTTGCTTTTACCGGTTGCAACCGAAACCGTTGAAAGATGTTTTTCGAAATTGAAGCTTGTCAAGACGGATTTACGCAATAGAATGGGCCCGGAATTTTTGAACAATGCTATGATGTGTGCGGTCGAAAATTTTTTTTTACATGAAGTAAAAGACGACGATGTGATGGAACGATTTCTAGCTATGAAAAAAAAAGAGGACAAATCTTATAGGTATTTGTTTTACTTTATTTATTGTAGTTTTTTTTAATATTGTATGATTGCACGGTGAAATTGTTTTTTGAGATACCCCTAAGTTAATGTTCTAGTTTCACCACTGGATTAGTTATTATGGTATGTTATTCTACTTCTGTGATTTTGCTATGTTTATTACTATAACGTTAATCGCCATTTAAAAACCAGTTTATATAATTCATTTGGGCATAAGTGCTTTTTTTCGTCTCGTACATGATATTTGAATTCTCAGAACCGACTCTGCGGAAAAAAAACAATTTCTAGATGTGCAACCCAAATTAAGACCACAACTAATTATTAACATTTCTAGGGTCTCTTCTCCTATCAAATAAAAGGTGTGTACGACGTAGTACTAATGGTTGCACGAACTAAACAAATCATATATATTTTATACACTTGAAGTGACAAAAAATATATATTATTAGGTATAAAAGAGTAATAAACTCGAAGGTACTCATTGCGGTGGAGAGCCCTAGCTAGCTCTCATATATAAACGTACCCTTTTTAACTTGGAACCATGTTCTTTAGCCAATCAACTATTTTCTAAAACCACTTTGTGAGGTGTGGATCCCTACATTACCTAATTAATGGTGTAAAAATAAGGTTTTGAATGAACTTTAAAAGCAATTGTTACACAAAACATGCGCAAAAAGGTTAAAAGAATAAGGTGTTATGAAATAAAAGCCATGAAAAAGGAAAACTTTCATATTATATTCAATGCGTTCAAATCAACTTCATTCAATGTATCATGCATCCTGCTACCTTAACTTTTGTAAACCTTACTTTCTTCCATGATTAAGGTTTAAAAAGAATCACACATAAAAATATAGAAGTGGAGAAAAAAAATTCACTTAAACACTTATTGTTTTAATTGATGTATATAAGACAGTTTTGTAACCATATAACTGTCTCATTTTACGTATGTACACTCTAAATCATGTGGTTTGACATTGTTCCAACCAAAAAATAAATTCATTCCAAATATATTAGGTTTTTATAAAGTATTATTTTTATAAGAATTTACCTTTATATAAAAACTTTGAATTAGTTAAGATTTATGTTTTTTCTATATGCATTATTATTAAATAGGCAACATATATACATGTGAATCAGTGTAATGCATTTGTATATTAGTGTGTTAAAATCATGCATAAGTGTAACTAATTTCTTTTTTAAATGGTTTTATTTGTTAGGCTATGTATTGTGATTGAGTGAAAGGTGAAATAATAATATTGTTACCTGCTGTTCAAAAAAAAAAAAAAAAAAAAAAAAAATTGTTACCTAAAGGTCACGTGGAGGGGTGATTTCATCTTTCATCTAGGTGAGGTATGGTAATGTGTAAGGTGAGACAGTTTGTAACTATTAGTTAATCAAATTATTAATTATCAAATATTTATTTAATAGTTATATTATGGACTAGTATTTTAACCCGCCGCGGTTGCGACGACGTCAAAACTTAAAGTAACTCGAACTTATACCGTCAAATATTTGACTCGGCCTATTTTCGAACAAAATGTACGTTAGAATGTAGAGTAGCTGAAAACGCACATGAAAATAAGCAAGAAAACTTACTATATTTGACATGACTTATTACCGTACATCAAAACATAAACCAACTGGGATTGACATTTTACATAGTCTTTAGAAAGCTGAGAGAGTGTAAGTGTAAATGCTAAAATTGAAGGGTTAAATACACAAAAAAAACCATGGGTTAGACGACATTGTGGCAAAAAAAAAAAAACAATAAAAAATAGAGATTGTGTCTTAGCCCTTAGGTACTATTTCTAAGACACCCTTTTTTTGTTATATTAATTAATAATTAATAACAATAATACCAATAGATATAGATTTTGATAGCCGTGTTGGTGTAATACACCCGTTTATTCAACCCGAGCTAAACACAAGGTTTTGATAGCGTTCACTCAGACCGTGTAATAGGATTATAACCTAGTAAATAATATAAACAAATCGTAAACTTTGTTTATAAATATAAAAATGTTTTACCGGATAAAGTGAACAAATATTTTCTTTCTTCTTCATCTTTTTTATATTTTATTTACTAAAGTATGATAATTGTAAGTGGTAGATGAAATACGAAGTCGAATTTACGTGAAACCTACGCAATAAATCTAAAATTCGTACAGATTATGATGCGATTTATTTTATTATTATTAAATAGAGAAACAGATAAAACGTATTATTAAATATTATTATTCTAAAATACATTTTTAAAACCATTTTTATATTAATTTATTATAGTTAAGGAAGTATAAGAAATTGCCATGTGGCATTTAATGGAGTCTTTTATTATAATTTAGATTTAGATTTAAGACTTTTATTCCGGATGAAGTTACTTATATCGCAAAACCAATGATGAAATAATTTTCACCGCAAAATGCATGACGGATTACGCCTTTTTAAATCCCTCCCAAAATTTATGTGCAAATAACTATTTTATAGTAGTGCAAGCTAACACTAATGGTTATTCACTTGTTTGCATTTTTAGGGGTTAGTTCAGTCCTTTTTAATGGCTCCTATTGTGTGTCACAGGGGTCTTAGACAGGGTGATCTCTTGTCCCCATTTTTAGTTGTTATAAATATGGAGGCATTGTCAAGAGTCATCAAGAGAGCGTGCTTGATTGGTCTTTGTCGAGGTATTAATGTACTCTTATTGACACGTCTCTTTCACACTCTTTGTTCGCAGTTGATGTAGTTTTCATTGGAGAATGATCGACTAGATATGCTCTATACTTGGGAAGAATTCTGCGTTCTTTTTATATCGTGTCCGGTCTACGGATTAATTTGGCTATAAGTAGCTTGTATGAGATGTGTATAGATGATAATTGATGTGCTTATAGAGTAACATGATTTCTATATGCATTTGATGGGTTTATATTGCAAATTATAAAAGATTATGGTACTTATTCATTCATATTGTGAATTTGCAGGTTAGATGGTGTTCGTGAAGAGTTTGGATGAAAACCTAAAAAAAGGTCAAAACTGAATAGAGCAGTTCGGCAAGAAAGAAGCTAAACTTCAAACAGTCATATCTTCAGCTAGAAAATGCGTTACGGGGGCCCATAATATATGCATCTTGACCATTTCGACGAGACGAATCCAAATATTGGGTTTTTGGGTCATGATTCTAAAGTTACGGGTCGTAATCCACTAAAAGTTTACGGGCCCGTAACCGACCCAAACGGGCCCGGACATGTAGAAACCCTAGATTTCGGTATTTAAAGCCCCATGACGACTAAAAACAGTAGATTCGACCAGGGACAGTTTCTAACATTCTTGGAGTTATTTTGAACGATCTTGGAGCATAAACGAAGACATATTGAAACCTAGATCAAGATCTATCACCCGATTAACGTGTCTTCGCGTTAATCAACTCGGTTTATCATTTATTTTTTGTTTTCTTCTGATTTAAGAGATGTTTGCTACTGAGTTTGTATTGTTCTTGATTATATTTGGCTAAACTTTTGTAATCATCTAGGTTTAAATGAATCTTGAATCAGTTAGACTTGTTGGTTTGACTTTATCGTGTAATTTTAGTAAAGTTTTTTATTCTGAACTTATGATGTGTATAATTGCATGTTAGTATTGATTTTGTGATTGAGTTGAGTGGTTGAATCGATCTTTCAATGAAGTTGCTAGTTAGAATCGATTTCTTTTATCTTTAGGTTTTGTTAGCATTCATTAATCTAGGACTTGAAACCTTAATCGGTAATAGACAACTTGGTAACTTAATTGGTAAAATATGTGAGCCACCTACGGGAAGGGTCTGAATAAAAGGATCTGGAAACTAGTTAGGGTTTGCTTAAAATTGAGTAGTATAGATAGTAAATCGCTTAGTTCGTGAATCTATGTTTCTAAGCAATAATAGAAGCTCTAAATCATGAGGAACCCTACATAAACTTGCTTCATAAGATTAGGTTTGGTGTGTGTCCATAAGATTGATTCTTTAGTTTTGTGGGATTCAAATAGTTGGCCATAATCCATTTTAGCACTTCACACAGTTGCATAAAGTCATTCTGAGCTGTCATTCCAGTCGAGAGGATTCGACACCTAGGTGGCTGTTTTCTCCATCTGACTTTATTAGACTTTTCTAGTTATTCCTAGTTGTTTTCTAGTTGTTCTTTAGTTTCTCATTAGTTTCCTTAAAAACCATCCTTCTTACATCGGTTAGATATTGACAGACAATTAAGTATTAGGAGATACCGTATCTTTAGGATTGATACTTGGTTCTTACCACTACTATACTGCGTATACGATAGGTACACTTGCCTATTATATGTGTAGTTTGGTTTAGGTGATTTTCATTTTTATAAATTTAAAACTTGTGTAATTGATACATTTATATAATAACAAATGTTGATGGTTCTTAGGAATAGTACATTATTTGGACAATTCTAGAAAACTATTTACGAATATGCCATTGTTGTATCTTTGCTACATATTATCATTGTCAGAAAACTATTTACGGATATGCCATTGTTGTATCTTTGCTACACTCACATATTATCATTGTCAAAAAGTACAAGCTGCTTTCAGTGAAGTACTTTACAACCCTTCAATGAATAATTGACTTAGAACAAAGGGAAAAAAGTGATTTGCTGTTTTATTAATTTTTTAATTTGATTTTAATTTTTACTCTTGTATCGTAAATTAACACACATTTAACTAATTGATTTTTCAATAAACAAGGATATGTATTTAAATTTTTTTCTCGACAGCCATGTATATTTTTTCTTTTTATTCTAGGCTATACGAGGTTCTGTAACTGGTACCGTGAAGAAACAAACCAATTTTGATCAAACAACGTCGGTACTGGTATCAGTATTATCAGAACAAGTTTCAGTATTCGTTTTTAGGTCTTCAATCTATGCAAAACAACGTATCAATATTCTATAGCGAGTGCTTGCACCGTAATAAATCGAACCAATACCAACTAAAATCTCACCGCATCGCACAAGGTATCTCTCTAGTTTTATACATACCATTCACATGCATTAATACTCGGCCGCAAACTTTGGCCTCTATTATCCGATATAGGGCTAGGGTGTTTCCTTTTAAATATCTAGGTCTCCAAGTCGAGGCCAACATGAACGTAATGAAGCATTGGAAGCCGGTCATTTATACCTTCAAGAAACACCTCTATTTTGGAAGACGAACACATTGTCATATCGTGGTCGCATAAAACTGATTAAATTTGTCCTTAACTCACTTCCCACACATTCTTTTCCCTCTTCTAGCCTTCTGTCCAAGTCATAACTGAGTTGAAACGTGATATCAACGAAAGTCAAGTACGATAAAAACGAATTGAAATTTCAAACGCAGTGGATAAACAACATATAGCTCAAGATATAGTCACGCCACTTAAACTAGACATTGAGCAAAATCTTACCGAGAATCAAGATACAGTCACACCACTTGATTTCAAATTAGTTTCCAAAGATCACCACCCAAAGTTGCTAGTCTTTGGATTAGCAATGGAATCAATTAACCTAAGAGAGAGCAACCAAAATAAAACTTAACGAAATTTCTATGATTACTATTCCATAAACATTCAGGTTTACCTAGAGAAACTAAATAAAAACTACTTACATTCTTAATCCTTAAGAAATTAAAAAAAAGACACCATACTGATAAAAAAACCTTAAATAATCCTTTGGAATTAAAAAACATAAAAACTAGTTCAAACTAATAAAAAAAACAAGCATGGGGATGTGGGTGAGTTGAGCATGCAATGCATGGGCCATCCTTAGCCACTTTTACGGTTGACCAAAGTGACCCATCTGACCCACATATGCGAACTGGAACCACTTGTTGCTAACCCGTTTGACTCCTCTTCAATGGCTAATGACACGTTTCTCAGGTGGCTGCTATCACCCCCCTTCATTAAAGAAGTTTGCCCTCAAACTTGAAATGCCACTTTCACCTTTAAAATTTAATAGGCTTGGATCCGGAGGGACGGGTTCTTTCTCTTTGTCAAACTTAATCGGGATAACATGTTTGGAAATCTTTGACTTGTGTAATTTTGAATTGAGAAGGGTATGAGCAGACAAGCTTCGGTGATTCTCAATATTGGTGGCTAGTTTTGGAAGGTAAGGTTATCTTCTGCTCATCCTTGGTGAATGAGTACGTGTTCTTGAATCCGTCATGTAATACCTTTTTGTCAGACAACCATGGTCGACCCAACAAAATGTGACAAGCATCCATAGGAATAACATCACACCATACCTCATCTATGTACGTTTTGCCGTTACTAAATGAAAATAAAACTCAATGAGAAATATGAATACCTTTGCCTTGATTGAGCCAATGAATATCATATGGTGATGGGTGAGGTTCAGTTTTTGACTTCAGTTTGGAGATCATGATGCAACACTAGTGCAACTCTCGCCACCAATAACCAAAGAGCAAACCTTGTTCTAAATAGTGGATCAAGTATGGAAAATGGCTTCCTGTTGTATACTTTACTCTTGAACAACGGTTCCGTTGAGAACTCGTCAAACCACCAAACACTCTCCTTCATCAGGCCCTATTTCCACTTCCTCACCTTGTTGGTATTAGTCTTGTTTCTCATCATAATCAGGTCCACCCAATGCTTCAAATTCGGTTGAGTAATGACCCTTTTGTTGGGGCATTCGGATGCTATATGACCCAACCCATGATACAGGAAACACCTACTAGGGGCTTCTAGAGGAGAAATGTTTGCGTCTGAATCCCCAGTAGGTTTGGAGTTGAATGACGTGTTGGACTTAGGCGTAGAGAAAATGGTATTTGGTTCAGACTTGCTTATGGAACGTGCCACTTCAAATTTTCCTTTATTCCTCCCTTGAATATCTGCCTTATGGGTCAACATAGTTAATTCGGCTAACAAAGAAAATGGATGTAACTCGACTACATGGGCAATTTTGGGGTCCAAACCGCCCAAATATCGAACTAGGTATATCACACTTCATCAAGAAATACTCGAACTCCTAGGAATACTCTTCGGATATTCTTGTTCCTTGTTTGATTGCATGAATTTTGTAATATTCTCTTGTACAAAATAAGTAGGCATGAACTTATGCTTTAACAACTTCTTTGTTTTTGCCCGGGTTTTTACCTTCCTTTTTTGTGTTTTTCACGCTGGTAATAGATGTAAGTCCACCAAGTAGACACATATTTTCGCAATTCCAAGGCCACAATCTGAACCCTCTTCTCTTGTCATTAGTTTGTAGTCGACAATGTATTTGTGGCCGGGCCGGACCAGTCGGTTGGACCAGTCGAACCAGCAACCGTGACTTCATCCTGCCTGGTTCAGGGTATAGGACCGTGTTTGCACCTAGCCAGTCGTTTAGACTATGCGCCTGGGGTCTGACCGGAAAACCGGTGGATAAAAGTGTCAGGCCGGGTTGTATCAGTATTTAATAGAGAAGCCTCCAGATCGTCTTCGATTATCCTTAACATGAGTTCGATCTATCGTTCTCCTTTTGCAATCAAACGATTTCCTAGCTGGTTTCAACTTGGAGGTTATCTTTCTTCTCAAAACTGAATTTTAGGTTTTTATATATAGGAAATACGACTTTTCTTAAAGGTAATAAAAGTGATTCACTTTTCTTGAAGGTGTACGTTCCCAATGTTGTATAACTAGACTCCATTATATAAAATATTGACAATTAAAAAATATATGTAATAATTATTAAAAACAATTATAATATACTAAATTAAATTTATTAAATTATTTTAGGTTCGTGTTTTTATTTATTTTTACCGAATGTTAGATAGTTATGTTTCAAGTTCTATAGATATTTTAGAATTTTTATTATAAAATCTATATATTCTTTTATAAAATATTTATTTTATTTCGTCATCTAGTTTTTAAATCCGGTTCGACCGATCAGACTGGTCTGACCAGTGAACCAGTACGACATCCGCTTTGATGTCCGGCCCGGTTATGAAAACATTGGTAATCGAATGCCCGTTCAATTATACGTAACCACTCAGTGAATACATCTGGGTCAAGCCTGCCATCGTACTCTGGTACATCAACCTTAATTTCATTGCCACGATGTTCCTTTCGAGAACGAGAACGGGAAAGACGGCCAAAAGGGTTGGTATCAGTGTTGGTTGAATAGTTGTCAGTATCATCATCATTGGTCCGATACCGAGGAGGTGTGTGGTTCTCTCCCCTGCAACGGTGCATGGTCAGCGTTAACTCTTGGAGTTGCTCTTGTAGGTCCCTAAATTGTTGTTCCAAAGTTTGGCATTCATAAGCCATAATGGAATTTTATTTGGTTTTGCGAGAAGGTAAAATAGAATATAAATTCGACGATGAATTGTTCGGCTTTGATACCAGGTGATAGCAATGAAAGTCAAGTACGATAACAACGAATTGAAATTTCAAGCACAACAAATAGTTCAAGATATAGTCACGCCACTTAAACTAGAGGTTGAGCAAAATCTAACCGAGAATCAAGATACAGTCACACCACTTGATTCCAAATTAGCTTCCATAGATCACCACCCAAAGTTACTAGTCATTGGATTAGAAATGGAATCAGTTAACTCAAGAGAGAGCAACCAAAATAAAACTTAACAAAATTTCTGTGATCCTTATTCCATTAACATTCAGGTTTGCATAGAGAAACTAAACAAAAACTACCCACATTCCTAATCCATAAGGAATTAAAAAAACACCATACTAACCGACCCATTACTGATAAAAACATTAAACAATACATAGGAGCCAAAAGACATAAAAACTAATTCAAACTAATGGAAAAATAAGCATAGAGACATGGGTGAGCTGAGCATGCAATGCATGGGCCATCCTTAGCCACTTTTACCATTGACCAAAGTGACCCACCTGACCTACATATGTGAAATAGATCCACTTGTTGCTGACCCGTTTAACTGCTCTTTAATGGCTAATGACACCTCTTTGGGCATTTAAGTTGAGTGGTTATTTTGTGGTATTCTAGGAAGTGGCCATGAAATATCTTCATGGAAGGACTGTTAGCAAGAAGAGGTCCCTTTATGTTTAATATATTCAACACATTTATCCTTGAACATAGGAAATTTGTTGTGATGAACAGACCAGGTCAAGATGGTTATACGGTGTGTGAATTGAACTTTTGTTGGAGTCAGGAATCTGGAAGTGCGGAGGAAATCAGAGAACTAGATCGACTCTCGTCTACTCTCGAGTCGGGTTTACTCAAGAAAATGGAGGACCGGTGGTCATAGGTGTTATATACATTGAGTTCGTTTACGATGCAAAGTTTGAGGTCTCATATGCAAGCAGAGAATGGTGTAGTTGTTGGTCCAGGCTTCCAATGGAATAACGTGTGTCTCTTTGGGAAGAAATGTTCATGTGTTGTCCCTTAGATGCAGTTTTATAATGAATACGAAGAAACATTGGACCATATGGTGCATTTAGAGATCCCGAAATGACTTTTTCTTATACCAAAAACATCCAAACATAGAAAGGGTGGAGGAGTTAAAAATCCCAACTTTCCTTTGGCTTAAGAATTGAGCTAAGTCCCTTACACTAACATGGGAACAATGGTGTTGTTTTGATCTATCTTGTATGGGGTGTGTAATTGGTTACATTGGTAGATGTAATCTTTTTGTTGGCTTAGGAATCGAGCTAAGTCCCCTACACTAACATGGGAACGTTGGTGTTATTTTGATCTTTCTTATATGGGTGTGTAATTGGCACCATTGGTGGATGTAATCTTTTTTTTGGGCTAATGTTTTTGTTAGCTCTGTATATATAATTGTTTGATCAGTTTTGTAGGTATGTAATGGAAATCATGTAAAAGTGTGTACATGTTCTTCATAAAGGTTGGTACTGCCCCCACTGACCTTAAACTCCTCCAAGAATGCGACACGCTTGGTTTCTGCAACACAAAGTGACATGGGAAGGACAATAGAAATGATAAACCTTTGAATGATTAGGATGCCCGATAAAGAAACATGTTATTGTTTTAGGGTCAAGTTTCCCTAGGAAATGATTGTTAAGTTTTGCTTCCACAATACAGCCCCATACTTTCATGTATTTAAAACTCGCTTTCCTTCCTGTCCAAAGCTCATAATGAGTTTTAGGGACAGACTTAGAAGGAACTCTATTGAGTAAATGAATATCAACTTTTAATGCCTCAATCTAGAGGAATAAAGGTAACTTAGAGTTGGCTAACATACTACGTACCATATTCATAAGGGTATAGTTTCTTTGTTCAGCAACACCATTTCTAAGGAGTACCTGGCATGGTGCATAGTTTCACGATCCCCTGGCCCTTACAAAACTCATAAATTGGACCAGAAGACTACTCACATAAGCATGTCTTCCATAATATTCACCTCCTCTATCTGATCTCACAACTTTAATTTGACGATCAGTTCTTTTTCAACTTCAACTTTATAATCTTTAAAAGTTGTAAATGATTCAGATTTTCTTTATTGAGATACAAGTACATATAACAGAAATAATAGTCAATGAAAATGATAGATAAAGTATGTCCAGTTATACCATCTATGGGGTAAGGAAAACTAATGTCGGCGTGAATGAGTTCTAATAAATTAGATCTCCTAGTGGCACCTTTCTTATTCACTAATATCATTTTACTTTTAACGCATTTGACACATGTTACAAAGTTAGTGAAATCGAGAGGAGGTAAGACTTCATCATTTACAAGTTGTGTTAACCATTCTCATGAGATGTGACCAAAATGTTGATGCCACAACATGGATGAAGTCTCTAAGTCTTGTTTCTATTTAATCTTTGTGATTGATTCATTAATATTATATGACAACAAAGATTTAGAAAAATTATCATCTAGTTCTAATCTATAGGGCACTAGAAGAGAAGTCATGATGAGTGCACAAGAAACCATCACGGATATCTATGTCAAGTCCTTTCAACTTATTGGTCATGTCGCTCATCATCATGATGTGCTCACGAATGTCGCATCTTCCATCATATTTAGTAGTCACCAGCTTGAGAATGAGAGTACTAGCATGCGCCTTAGACATCCCTTTGAATTGCTCCTCTACAGAAGCCAGATAGGCTTTAGCATCATTAGAGTCTGGAATGGCACCTCTGATTGTAGTGCTTATGAATTGTTTCATGAACATGAGAGACATGCGATTGCACCTTGTCCACTTTTCAAAAGCTATATGCTGTTGAGATGTGTTGCAGGTTCAGAATCTCTTAGTTCTTAGTCAAAATCCAGCAAAGCAAAAGTAATCATGAGAGAGTTCTTCCAGGCAGCAAAGTTATCACCAGTCAATGATGAAATCCCACAATTTGGTGTTGAGAGTGGAAATTTAGAAGAGAATGTTAAGATATTAAACTAGAAGTCTTAATGTGATCTAGGGGAAAATTAAACTAAGGCAGGCATAGGCAAGGACTGTTTTAAATATGATGTTGTGGTATGTCTATTATTAACATTAAACTAAAAGACTAAGGTGGTGTTTGTTTTTCTAAAAAACAACTGCACAGGCTCTTTGTCTGCACCGCGCAAACCACTCGCAGACATTACCATCTGCAGACTGTTTGTTTTTCCGAAGATGTTTCATTAAAAAACGTCTCCGCGAGCTCTTCTTAGTGCAGACTTGGACCAACCACTTCTAAGATCTTCTAAGGTCTGCAGAGGGTTAAACACCACCACCCACCACCACCGTCCATCACCACCGCCACCACCACTACCCACCACCATTCATCACCACCACCACCATCAACCACCCACCGCTACCGTCTACCACCACCCACCACCCACCGTCCACGTCCACGTCCACCACCACCGTCCACCACTACCACCACCACCCATCACCTCCATTCATACACCACCACCAGTTTATTTTAGAAGTCTACATACGTTAAAAAAACAAACAACATTCTTCTTGTAGACTGCAAAGGTTTGGTCCACTTCTTTTTCTACAGATCTCTGTAGATGTGGTCCGCAGACTGCAGACATTTTTACCTTTAAAAAACAAACAACACCTAAGTCAATTAAAAGTTCTACATAAACAAAGACAAATCACCTTTGGGAAGAAGTGAAATCATTTAAGTATGTGTGCAAAAAAATATGACACATCACCTCTGGGCAGAAGTAAAAAATTATCTTAATTAGGCATAGGTCAGTTTTGCTAGACATGAATATAACACATCATCCTTGGGTAGAAGTGAGACAATCATGTATATGAGGTACAACTAACATAGCTTTTAATTATACAATAATGATAAAATAGATGTAGCAGATCACCTTTGGGCAGAAGTGAAACATCAAAGGTCCATTCAGTTAAGCTATTTAGTTGTGTAAAACTTTTAATGTATGTAAGTATTTACAAAACAATGTACGTTAATAAGAGTAAACCACCTGTAAGCGCCGATTAAACTAATAAGGGTTTACAAGATTTAAGTTCTCGAGTGAAAATTAGTTCTTTAGAAATAAGGGTTCTAATGTATATAAGGTGTTCTCGAGAAAATTGGTTTACGGGCAAATGAGGGTTTACGAGAAAATTAGTTCTCAAGAAGCAGTTAGTTCTTGAGTGTTGGGTTATGTAAGATCTGCTGATGATGAAAGCCAAAACCCAAGGGAACCATCATCCATGCCTGAAGAAATAAGTTAAAACAAAGTCAAAAGTCTAGTATTTTTCTCCCCTTGAAGGCTTCTCAAAACAACTGCCCCAACTATTGCTGCATCAAACTACTTCCTTGAAAGATTAGAGTATAGAAGAACAAGTGCTGGATTGTCAAAGTGCTGGTCAACAAGTCAACAGTCAAGTTAACTAAATTCAAAGGCTAAAGACTAGAAGACCAAGTTAACAAGTCAAAGACAGAAGTTCTGGATTTTCAAAAGTGTTGGTTCTCAACCAGCAGTTGTGTGAAATCTTGCAGTTTACTTTATCTCACATCAAAAGCATTAGTTCAATACAATAGTGTAACTATCTAACAGCTTTACAAACTGTTGGAAGGTACATCATTTAATGAATCTATTAAGGGTCGCTTTCATGGTGACGTCACCAACAGTTCATTCCTCCTATATATAATTCTTCATTGTAATTGTAACAACTAACACTTAGAGTCTGAGCGCATACAAACTAACTGAGAGAGTGTTCACCTGGTGAGGGGGAATACAGATTGTACCTTGTGATTGTATTACATCGAATTCAATGAAATCATTTTGCAATCATTTCCAAATCCAGGTGTGTTTGATTGATGTGTTTGTTTATCACTGTTTGATTGAATTTTTAATTTGATTAATTGTTTTATCAGAAAAACACACACTCTCAAATCCAACATCAAGAAAATGTTAGTTCTTGATATGTTAGTTCTCGGAAAATTTTGTTCATAGAAAAAGTTAGTTCTCGAATTTTTAGTTCTAGGGAGAAGTTAGGTAAAACTTAGTTCTCGAGAAAACTTTAGTATCCTAGAAAACTTGAATTTCCAGGAAAATGAGTTCTCAATATTCTAAGGGTTTACGAGGTAGTGAGATGTTTATGACAAGACTGGAGTTCTCGAGTCAAAATGAGTTCTCGAGAAAGTCTAATCTCGAGAAAAGACTTAAGTTCTCGAGTAACACTGAGTTCTCGAGAAAACTGATCTTGAGAAAAGGACTTGAGTTCTCGGGTTACGTTGAGTTCTGAAAAAAAAAGATTGAGTTCTCGAATAAGTGTTAGTTTTGGGAAAACCCGTAAACATAAACTCACAAAACCTGATCTCGTAATCCTGAGTTCGTGAAGTTGTTATCTCCAAACTTGAGAACTTTTATGAAAATGATGAAATTTGAATTTTTAGGGATTGTGGTATATCAGTTTTCGATTTAAAAGATTTGTTAAGTTTTTCAAAGACTTTAAAAATATTAATTCTAATAATATATCAGAATATTTCAAAAATTAAAGGATAAAATCTGATGAAAATCGAAAAAACACATTCCAATCTTTAATTCATTCCAAAGTAAGGGAATAATTTTGAATTTCATTAAGAACAGTACGATCAACATGAACAATAAATCAATTAAAATTCTAGTTTCTAGAACCAAAATCTGAAAGTTAATATGTTAAAACAAATTTCGAATCATTACAGTTTATTGTCATACATTAAAACATCCATTAAAACACAAAAAGTTGTGGATCATAATCTGAGACGAATTTTTCTTATAAATTTTATCAGGTTTTCAATAACAATTTGTTTTCCAGATTTTAATTCCATATTTAAGGAAACAAACAGAACGGATTGAGCAACATACACTCCGAGGCCACATGTTGATTAGTTTTGTAGGTATGTAATGGAAAACATGTAAACGTGCGAACCTGTTACAACATTCAATCTAGAAACCGCAACAGACTGATGTAGAAGACATGATTGTCAGTTTGGTCAAGTTTCCATTTAGGGTGTATTTCGCTGATGGGATTACGATTTGTCGATGATGAACTCGTGAATGGAGAGAGAGGGGACAAATTGGTTATTGATGTTTGGAATGTGTAACTCTTATTCTCTCAAATTATTTCCTTAAATACACCTAAAGCGGAATAATTTAATATGGAGAGGGAGGGTAATATCGCCCATCAAAAATTAATCACTAATATATATTTAGGGTATAATTTAATATTTTGATCTATTATTACTGTAACACCTCGTAAAACCGTGTCCAATAATATATCGACACGTGTCCCTAATCTTAATCGTGCCTAAAAGTTGGCTAAGAGGGACTAATTTTGTCAAAATAAAAAACTATGAATGTGGAGGGACTAAAAGTGTCAACATGTTTAAACTAAGCCTCTGAATGACCTTACATGGTATTCGTATTCTCTTATTGAGCCACTTGTTGGATAAACGAAAACGTTTGCGATAAAATTCAAAAGTTATGCATCGAAGGGTTAAAAGTGTCAATATATTAATTCTTACCTTTGAGTGACCTTTTAATGAACCCGGAGCATCATGATGTTCGAACATATTCTCGGGAATGCCTAATATTGGCCATTTAGGGCTTTGATGCCATTAAACGAGAATACGCACAAGTTTGTGCGTTAAAAGGACTAAAAGCGTCAACGTGTAAATCTACACCTCTAAGTGACCTTTTTAAATGAACCGGGAACTCCGTGATGTTCAGTCATACTCCCGGGTGTGCCTAAAATTGGCCACTAAGGACTTTCATACCTTATAATAATATTACATGTAAGACAAGAAAATAATGTGCTAAAAATGTTAATTCATGAAAGTTTAAATGTGCTTAAAAAGAATTAGGGACTGAAAGTGTCAAACAGTAAAAGCTGATTGGACTGAACAGCCTCACGGGCCACGATGCAGGTGGGCTGGTCACGTCGCCGGCCGCCAGCCAGCCCATCTGCAGCCTTTATATTTTTTTGTTTGTTTTATTCATTACTTGTTCACCATTCTTAACATTCTAAACCACTTTAATCAATCCTATGGGTTGTTAGCTGATTATAAACACATGTCAAGACACTTCTTATCATCCTAAGAAGCCTCTAAACACATGGCATGATCCAAATGATTTCCAAAAACTATAAATAGGTGTATGGTTCATTTGAAAAACTTGCACCAAATCTTCATTCTTCCTATACTCTCATAATTGGAGGATCCTGAGCAATTGGGAACTTCCTTTGAGTTTTATTCAGTCCCTAGGCCCACTTGTAAGTGTTCCTTTCGTGACTAGTTCGTTTATTAGGCTTTTAAAGCCAAAAAGTCAAGTGTTTTCGATAAACGCTTTGACTTTTGGTTTAGACCTTAATGGTCAAGCCGTTATTTGCAACGAACATGCTACGTGATCATAATTAGGTCGGTGTTAATCCCTCAAAAGGGCACCTCCTAAGAATCACGTTTGCTTGGTCAATTGACGAGTCAACATATTAATGTTTTAAAAAGTAAACGGGTCTGTTTTTGAAATAATTACGATCTGAGTTTAGAAGTGTTCTAAAATATGTTTTATCACTTAAATAACTTGGTAATAATTATTAGAACATGTCTAAACATGTTCGGCTCGTCAATTCCAGTTTTAGGGTCGGTTTGCAACCGAAAGTCGGGAAGTTTGACTTCTGCGTTTACTTTCGATTATGACCTGAATTAGATTAGTATGAGACTGATTTTAGGTTCCGTTATGATCGTAATATGATGTAGCATAACCCTCTAAGGTTATATTACACGATCTTACTAGTAAACTGAGTTTTTGCGCATGTTCCATTATTATGCCATACTTTGTCTATTATGCCCTTTTTGTTAAAAATAAGGTTTTAGACTCTAATGAACTTGCAAATGATATAGGTACTGATATGTTAACATTTTAAACATATTTTGATGTTACAAATCTGACCATAAACTGAGTTTTCGTATTATATCGTATATTACGCTTTAAAGAGACCAAAATACCCTTTTGGCGCATAGAAGGGTTTTAAACGTAATTTCTCATACTAAACTCATTGCTTACTGATGTAATATCATAATTAGGATATTTTGGGATATCAAGTCAGTTTGTAAACTAAGTTTACATACAAGTTCTTGTATTGTGTCCTTAAAATGACGATAATGCCCTTTTGGCACCAAAAATGGTTTTAAAGCATAATTTTAATACAGAACCTTTTAACTATTGATATGTCATATTAAATAACATATTTTGTTCATATAAACCTGGTCATAATCCCAGATTTCATAAACCATCGTAAACATCGTCATTTAACGACTTTAACGTCGTTTCGGCGCGTAGTATGGTTTTAAACCATAACTACCAACCAAGACTAGTTACCTACTGATTTTATAACTTGTTTAAAAGGTTTTATAGTAGGTACATGATATAAACTCAGATTCCCAAATTAGTTTTCAAAACTATGTGTGAAATAACCAAAATGCCCCTACGGTGCATAGTTTGGTCTTAAACTACAAAACTCACATATGTTTGATATCCTACTGATATTATATCATAAATAAAGTGTTTTCACAGAATTTTTATGGTCATAACATTAGATTATACGCAAGTTCCTTTTATACATCGCAAAATGACCAAAACGCCCTTTTGTGGCATAGTTTGATTTTAAAACTTTAACGAACATACAAGTTGATATCCTACTGATATTATAACTTGTTTAAAGTATATTGGCATATGGAACTTGTTCATGACTCATCCGGTTACTCGTTATCGCTTATACGTGTACGGTTAGACTTACGTAACTAGTTTACGTAAGTTTACCGAAACGCCTTATCGTTTTTATCTCAAATTCTAGAATGTTAATATTTTACCCATATTATACAAGTCCCGGTACTTGTTGGGTTTAAACTACATTCTATTACGGTCATCTCTTAATCAAGTGTATCGAACCGTTATTGATACATTAATCTAGCCGGTCTAAGTCTATGACTTAAATAAGACCCGTTAGCATTCTAATTGGTTATTTATACCATCATTCCATACTAGATCCTTCCGGTAAATTGTACCTACGCTTACTTAATTGAATACGGCTGGGTTATTATAAATCTTGCATTATAAGATGGGAGTTAGCCTAGGTAAATACTCTTAACCTATTTTTCCTATACGGGCTTGTGATACGGTAATTATTACCGCATGGTCGGGTATGGGATTCGAAGACCAATGTATCGGGAAATTCAAATAACCCGTTTTAATTCATATTGCTTGACTTAAACATTGGGGGTTAATGCGACCGTGTCTTGGATATCCTTGACTCATTTAATTGTAAGTGGCCACGACCTAAGCTCGGGGTGTAGGCATACACCTGACAGACGCAATATGGTTCATTAAATAATTTTATAACCAAATACGGGTTTTGCTCAATATGGGTGTTCCCAATAAGGGAACAAGTTATAAATTTATAACCCAATATGGGTTTTCCCAATAAGGGAACAAGTGGTGTGTCGGTTAATCTTGAACCGGCATAGTTTCCGGGCCCTATATGTCACACCCTGACTTTTGCGGAAGCGTGATTATGGTGTGACTTTCTTAATATCATTGCATTCAACCATAACAAACAACTATATGATAAAACCACTGGTTTGTCATCCATTGAATAAGTTTAAAACATACAACATTGTTTAAAATCGTAGACTTCGAATTCCAAGTTTTACCATCATACCAAAAGTTTATGAGTTCACTAAGGACTCATCGAAAGATATTAAAGGATTAATGGTCTTAAGCTAATGGCCTACCCATTCACGTGATCTAGCAGTACCTTTCCTTAACTAATCATACCATGGTAATTGTTTGTAAGGAGTATGTAACATGTATTTCACCCCCGAAGTTATAAAATTGAAAACAATTAAGAGAAAAAGGGGGGGGGGGGCATGAACTCACTGTTTTACGTTCCTTGTATCCGATGTAACTCGAAGCTTCCTCTAGAACGCACGACTACCTACATGCGTACTACGGTCCGTTAGACGAGCGGGTCGCGCCTTGACTTGGTATTGATTAGTGCCTTTGAGTTACGTTTTAAAGTGTCTTTGGTAGTATTCCAAGGATATAATTTATTTGTTAAAATAATCAATATTTTAACTCTAAATTATATTTATGAATCTTGGAATAATTGTTAAACAATATTTCTGTATTAATACTTCTCAAGTATATATTTCCGTATTCCTTCCCAAGGATGGGGGTAATTTATACATGTATATTTGTATTCTAGAAATAATATATGTTTAAGTCCCACTTAGAAAATATATATAACTTATTTGTCACAAATAATGTATTCCCAAGAAAACATATATTTTTCCCAAAAATTATATATCTTCTAAATATACTAGGAAAATATATATTTTTATCTCCCAAAAATAATATATTTTCTTTTTGTCGTAAATATGATATACTTGGCAATATGTTCAAAAATCATATTTTCATATCTTTCGTTTCCAGAATAATGTTTACCAAAAATATATTCGTAAAAGTATTTTCCGGAATATTTCATAAGTTACGTGTTTGCGTTCGGTTTCACAATATCAAGTGTGTAACTTAAATATTTTATTCCTTGTGATTTTTGGTATTATTTTGGAGTTGTAATTTCATGGTATTTGTTAAGATATATTATTTTTACCCTAAAATAATATAACTAGTTCACAAAATCATACGAGTATTCACACTAGTGTCTTAATATAAGATATATATTCTAAATATATTTATCCATTTTTATTTGCCAAAACCAACCCCCAATACTTTGTATTTTTGTTACAAAAATTATGGCGAGGTTTATATTTGAATAACATAGTTTAAAAATACACTAGTAAACACTTGTCTAGAAAATATTTTCTAAGTGTTGGAATTTTTAGAAAATTTCGCCATAGTTTCCTTTGTAAATTGAGGTGTCCATGGTATTTAGCATATCATTTTCTTTTCAAAAATTCATCCAAACAATCAACAACAAATCACTAATCATCTTACACTTACCAAGTGTAAAGACTATATATTTTACATACTAACATGAACTTGATTTTTCACAAAAACGCGTAGTAACTTGGTGAAGTGTTTAGTAGCCTTAGTTACCCTCTAAAGTGTGTTTATTTCCTTAAAAATCCAATTCTTAAAGAATTTAAGTGTTTACAACTTGTAAACACATTTTGCAAAAATGTTTATTTATAACATCTTCTTGTTTTAAAAGTATTTCTACACTTGTATTGTCATTAAAAATAGTGTAGGTTTAATAAAAATCATAATCTTTCAAAAATCATCTTTTTGACTTGGTTCTTCTTGGAAAATCATTCACAAGTCTTGGATTTACAAGATTACTAGTTCACTTAGTTTATTACTTTTCAAGAAAAATCATTTTACTTTCAAGTTCATGTTTAACCAAGGAGATGATTACTTCATGTTGTTACATAATCATCCCTTATCTTGTTAGATCATGTTTTTAATCATAACCTAACAAGTTTCACATGATTATCAACATCATATTACCAAGAAATCAACAAGCAATCATCAACATATACAAAGCAACATCATACTAACAATATTACATCATGTTTCATCAATTTTTCATCTTATGTAAAGCTTTATGTTCATGATTTATGTGTATGTTCATTAGTGTTCTTGTGTTAATCATTAAACAACAACTTTTAACCACTAAAATATGAAGTAACAAAGATCAAAGGAAGTCTTACTACTAGCTTCAAGCTAGGGAAGATCACAAGTGAAAATGGAGTGGATAATAGCACACAAGAGAGGTCCTTTATGATCCGTGAGTTCCACACTTCCTTATTTACCTTTATGCACCTTGTATGAAGCTTGGATTGGATGAATCAAAAATGAAAATGGTGAGTGTGAGGGGGGGGGGTATGTTCGGCCGTAGCTTTGTAAAAGGGAGAGAGAAAGTTGTGTTGGTGATTGATGAAGAAGATAAAGAGTTTAAGTTCTTATAACCTCATTCCCTAATGTCCATTGGTCTATATGTTCCCATAAGTACAACCAAAATCCTAATCAAATCCCAATGAATATCATGGAGGATTTAGTAAGATTGGAAGTAATCTTAGTGTGGGGACACTACAATGAGCCGTAAATTACATATGGGGGAGAGGTTAACATGTAAGTTGTTGGTAAATGATGGTAATTAGTGGAAGGTTAAAGGTAAAAGTCTAGTGTCTTATGTGTATCTTGCATTATGTAATATGTTAGAGTGCTCGGGAACCATAACTAGCTCAGAAAAATAAAAACAATGCTTCTAGCAATATTTTAGTGTTCCGAGTAATGTCCGGTTGTCCGGTTAGATACCGGTTCGTTAAAGTGCTAAGTTATTCCGTATAGTGTCCTTTATGTAACTTTTTGTGTTACTTTTAATTCCCGACACTTAGGAACTCATACAGGACCAATTTGCCTTATTTTTGCATGTTACTAGCATGTTAAAATGCTGATTTTTGTTAATTAATGCAGAATTCTGCACTTTTAGTGAGTTTTAGACACTTTCCGGCACTTAAACTATCACCTAGTGACGCAGTTTTATGGTCCTTACTTCCCTACACTCCATACTAGTGTAGTACCTTGTCTCTGGCCCTTACAGGGTCTCAAATCTCTGTCTGTCTATGTACTGACATTGTCAGCATGTATCTGAGTTATCCGCTAACTGTGCTTTGTGCATCATGTATGTCACTAAAGTCTGTATGTAATAAATGGTTTGACAGTATGAAATGTGATGCACATGTATGTATGATATAGAAATCAGAAGACAGTTTAAGTCAGCAGTTGTAATTAAGCACAGTCATTAAGCATAAATCAATATTAATTAATTGTACGGACACATGCAATTTTGACGGTTGTCACATTCTCCCCCTGTTAAGAAAATTTCGTCCTTGAAATTTATACTACCTTACCTCCTTAAGGTTATATTATGCGTATATGTATATGATTAATACTGAGGTAGATAACCACAAAACCGAATCAAAACTTATTCAATCAGGCGAATCCAAGAATACATAGCAACACGAATCCAATGGTTAAAAGGGTATGTGCTTTTAGTATTTGATGTCAAAGGACACGAGGTATATAGACGTATAGTCTAGTGTCATCTAGTTAACAGGGGTTCCACAAAAGAGGAGTTTTGATCAATGGGATTCTCAAACAATCGGTCATAATATGCAAACGAGTTTTCACTAATCATAGCATCCGCTATATGAACTCAAAATCAACCGTTCAATGTAATAGTAAAATGAAAATGGTCCGTCAACTTCCGAATAAATGAATGGTAAAGTTTAGTGTGTTGACATTCTTGAATTTTGAAGATACACCGAATGAAATGTAAGCGAATCTGGTGTATCATTTTCTTGACTCGTAGTTGCATCAGGAATGTTCAAATAACCAGTCAAACAAAAGTATATGTAGTTTTGTGTGAAATGATTTACCATGATTAGCACAAGCTACAAGTTTGTGAGGACACCTCAAGGTGTCGTAACGACATAATTCAATAATAGTGGTGACTGAACAAGTTCACCGTGTTTGAAACCAAATGAAAGTGTACTGAAACAATTCGAAGATTTGATTTACACAATGTCATAGCGTTTTTAACTGGGTACGGACATCAAAGAACCGCTGTTTCCGATCGAATATGAAATGTAATAAGTACCGCAAGGCATTCGATCGACCATGAAAGAATCGTTAGGAGGTACATTGTGATATGAAATGAATCGATGTACCATTGCCTTAACACACAACTATGTTGAGACTGCTTTGGTTGTAATAAGTAGAACGGATTTAGAGCAAGTCAATAAATAAACAAATAAATTCGTGTAGGAGGTGCGTAACCAAATTAGCGCAAGCTTCAATTCTGTGAAAGTACCACCGCAAGGTATCGAAATCAATAAACGATTTAGTGGAGTTGTAGGCCAATCACAAGTTAACTACCACTCGAAGCAAAAGAACCTTTACAGAAATATTTGAATATGGTGCTCTCAATACATCATATGGCGTTTTAAATTGAATATGCGAAATGGATAAGTTCAAGCAATTGAACTTGGTAACTTGACAATGTATGTATCAAAGAGGGTATCTTAGCATGGTTACGAAGATAAACCATGAATGTAACTTGAAAGAAATGAGGTCTCAAGAAAGTGTGTTGACTTGGTAACAAAAGAGCTAACAATTACAATAAAGCAGGTCATTCGAATCACAAGATTTAGCAAAAATAATATTTGAATTTCAATGAAGCGTTTTTTCGAATCGAAACCACATGCGTAGCAAATGGTGCATGTGTGTCATAAAAGTTTCCGAGTCCGGAAATAATGAGTATTTGCTAAAATGAAGAAATGACCAAGTATCGAAGAAAATATGTGTTCGCTCTCAGCGAAGAAAATTGGCGCGATGCAACTACCATCAGGGGAGTAGAGATGCAAACATCTACTCGCTAGAAGCAGAAGTGATGATCTTAACAAAATAAATTTAAGTACTTTCTGTTTGGCTGATTGAAATGGCATATATGTCAGGTTAATGGTGTTTGATTGAGTTAACAGATGTGGTTCCTAAGTAACAACCTTTACGAGTTTGGACCTGGCTTCCCAGGACCCTAAGTACATGTTTTCTAGATTCTCAGAGTTTCGTATTCCGCGTAACATGGTTCTGTGCATCGTGTAGGAAACACCATTTTTGTGTACGTTTAAAACAAGTTATTGTCCCACAATTTTCCCTTGGTATACTTTCTTCCTGAATTCACCGCTAACGACACTCGATCGTCGATCAGTCGTGTAATAGTAGTTGGATCCTCACAGCTAGTTAAGTAAGGAATTCGTTGATCCTTAGCAAGAGTTATCGACTCTTGTTGGTTAGCTAGTTCGGCTCCTGGTAGTTGATGCTCATGTAAAACTCATCGTCCTTCTTCTTGATGAGCAGAACTGGGGTTACCCAAAACGGGATCTTGGTCTGTCAACTTCCTTCTCTATCAATTACTGAAACTACACTGACAATCCTTGCATCTCCGAAGGTGTAAGTCGCCAAGGTGCATTAATAGCAGGCGCGGCGTCCGGAATCAAATCGATGCGAAATTCGTCTTGTTGTCGGGGAGATGATTTTGCCAAGTCTTCGGGGAAGACTTCAGGATATTCCCTTACCACAGGGATATCTTCGAGTTTTGGTTCTTCGGCTCCCTTGCCCACGACATGAGCCAAGAAAACAACACATCCTTTACGCAACACTTTTGTGCCTTCAAGCAATTGGTAATTCATAGAGGCGTATCCTGCTTCATGAGTCACGATCGTTTCTTCGTTCATCATCGGGTTGGGGATAACAATCTCCGCTTGATTGCTTGACAACCAATCCATCCCAATTACCACGTCGAAGCTTCCCTTAAGCTATTTCTTATCAAATACTGGATATCTATCTTACGTACTGCTAAAACAAGTATATTCTGAAGCTAAAATTTGACAATAATGTCAAATAGCACAGACGCACAATATTGACTACTATGAGACGTACCGATGGCCACGTTTGGATCCTGGCGTGCTTCCCTAGCTCCGGTGTTAGACATTTTTCCCACGATCTTGTTTAATCTCCCTTGGGCAATCTTTCCTAAAGTGCCCCATGTAACCGCAGTTATAACATCCTTGACCTTTCTTCCCACGTTTCGTCTCATGCCAACACGTCTCCTTGCTGTGCCCCACTTTGCCACAGTTGTCACACTTTCCATTTTTACATCGCCCGGTAGTTTACCCATGTATTATTTTCCCTTTTTGGCCTTGTTGTTATTCGTCTGAGTACCCTGCTTGAAGTTTGCGAACTTTCTCTTGTTGTCTCCCGATGACTCCACATGAGTCTCCTTTTTCTCTTCAAAGATTGAAAATTTGTCCAACCTGATTGCCTCTTCAGTCAAGGCCACACTTAGATCAATGGCCTCAACGATCATTGCAGGCTTTGATGTCATCACCATGCTCATGATTTGGGGTGCCAATCGCCAAATGAAACGCTCAATCTTCTTAAATTCTGGATCTACCATGTAGGGGACAACACGCGACAGAACATGGAATTTCTCCACGTACTCAGCTATCTTTGGTCCTTCCATCTTCAAGTTCCAGAACTCAGTTTCCATCTTTTGGCTTTCCGTTCTAGAACAGTACTTCTTATGCATTAGTTCCTTTAGTTCATCCCATGTTAAAGCATACGCAGCAGCTTCGCCCAAGGTCTGAACCTGGAGGTTCCACCATGACAGAGCCCCATCTTGGAACAGTCCGGAAACGTACGTCACCTGATGCTCTGGGGAGTATTTGCTCACACGTAAAACGAAATCCGTCTTCTCAACCCAGCGTACGAAGGCTACGGCACCCCCAGTGTCGTCGAAATTCAGGGGCTTGCAGCCCAAGAACTGCTTGTAGGTGCAGCCTGTGACATAAGCAACATCATTCGCGTAAGGCATTAGCAAAGCACTCGCAGAGATGTCCAAACATTTTGTAATGTGTCTTAAGTGACTAATCATTACCGTTGGGTGGGTTATTTCCTGAGTGGCCTCAACTGTGCTCGGAGCGAAGGGCCTCGTACTGTGTGATGGCCTGTAAGAGGCGCTCTTGCATTTCCGCCTCTGTTGTCGGTAGAGGGGTGTTGGTATCGGTGTTTCCTTGAATCGACATCCTCCTAGAAGAAGACCGGTTAGGTCAGGTCTTGTTAAGGACACGAGCACACAAGCTTCTACTTAACGAATAAGACCTCAGAGGTGTATTACATATATGTATATACGCAGTCGTTATAACAATCAATCACATATCATCACAATTATAGCACAACTTGTAAATAGGAACGTAGCAAGTAAGCATGTAGCATTATAGTTATAGCACAAATATGCAGATCAACAATGTGCTTAGTGAGAACATAGCGACTGAGCTTTCATTAGTTATTAGTCATAAGTATTGTCGCATGTTTAATGATGATTGGGCTTTCATTATTCTCCGACCACAATCACTTTGTCTTACAAAATGTATCACACCAAAAGGGAAACAGGGTCACCCTACCCTTGTCCAACAAGTATATTAGTGTATCAAAATTACGTAGTCAGAAGTGGTCTTCAAAAGTCTCCACAATCTCGGCTTATCATTAGTGTCTTTACCCAAATGTAATGCAATCCGCATAATCCAGAAACCAACTATACTGGTGACTGAGGTGGCGAAGGGAAGAAAAGTAAACTGCTAACATGTGCGAGCTCCTCCTCGAGTTTGTATACACGTCGAAGTAATTAACTGGTCTGCTGCTGGACAGTAAGGAAACGAGTGTCAACACCTAAGAAAGGTGTAAGAGCAGCAGGTGAGAGTGCAAAGAAGTCTTTGATAATTGTGGAGGATCAAAGTTTGAGGTCGTGGTGTCGGCTCAAGCTCCAAAACTCTGCGACTTGTATCCTCAAACTGTAGTCGATGTGACAGGAGCAACTCATTCTGTGGGTGGCCTCCATAATGTGAGGGATGGTAAGGGTCTAAAATCAGCATAGTGTATTATAGGAACCATCGAAATGGCTCGTCCATCAAAAAGGTATTGAAAGGAGCAAACAGCGCGGCCTGTGAGGTTGGGGAAAAATGCTGCTGTAGCCAAAGGATCGTCATGCGGGTGCTGCCCTGGAGTACCTTCCCGGGGTGCGGGTATGACTTAAGAGAAAGCGATAGGAATGTTGGCGCAATGGATGTCGGTCTTCATAGGAGTAACATCAGCGGTGACGGTGCTGAGCAAACGTCTCAACCAATAAGAAGATCATCAGGTGCAGTTACTGGGTCAGATATAAGGGGTGCAATTTCTGGTAGATCAAAATAAACAGGGTCATGGTCAATCAAGGGTGCAGGACCAGCAGGTGCAACATCAAGCTGACCCAAAAGGAACAGGAGCCGTCTCAGGAGCAGGCTCTGGGTTGTGTAAAGATGTGGTGCCTTAAGCAGGTGAATAGTGCAGTAGTCATAGCGGCGTCGTCGTCTGAGTCAGTAGTAGAAAGCTGTAATCCAGCCGTCTGTAAGGCTGCAGATGTCACAGATTCAAAGGAGTCTGAAATTGATTGTATACTAGTATTAGAGGATAACTTGATAACAGGGGTCTCAAGAAGTGAATTTAGTAACAACGTTCTCGTCTATCTTTCCATCATTATGGGTGTCATTAGGAGGGCTACCAATAATCAGGTTAACGTCATCATCAAACAATTCGTCAAAAGGCATATCCTCGGGAGGAATGACCACAAGAGGTACGGCGTCAAGGATCGGTGTCATGATGTGCTTACCATCGGGATGACCAGTGATGTAGTGGTCATGGACTGAAACGAGAGTGACAGGAGGATTCTTGTCAGGGAAGCCATCAGCAAGAGTAAAGTATCACCCAAAATCTGGTAGCGCGGACCGTTGGAAGTCGTCCTCGTCCTTGGTCAGCATATCAGGATCACTCTTAGTGTCTGACGTAAATATCTCCGGTGCAGATGCAATCCCATTATCTGTGGTGGTGGCCGTAGGGTTATCAATGCCTGATATCTTTCTAAAATAAAGTGACATGTGTGCCGGTACATATTAGTCATAGCACGTGTATCCATAGTAATCACTAACAATTAGCGTATGCAAATACAAGTAATTTATCATGTAGTCATGTATTCACATTATTCTTCATGAAACTTTCTATCCTTCCTAGTCTCTCAGACTAAACTTCCCAGCTTCCCGAACTAAATTTCCCAGTCTCTCAGACTAAACTTTTCCCCAGTCTGTTAGTGCATACGTCTGCTGACTTCGTCTTATATCGAGTCTTGCACTGTTCATGGCACAAAGTTCAAGAAATCAAGACAAGTTGCTTATTTCACTTGAAGTTGCTGATTTCGCTCGAAGCTTGTTATTTCGCTTGAATGTAATTAATGAGATTTCGCTTGGAATGAGGTTTTGCTTGAAGCATGTTCAAGCGAAATCAGACCTCTATAAATAGGTTTCAAGCGATATCATTTGTAACCTTCTTGTTTCCGACAGCGAAGCTCTGTCGAAGTGTCTTCAGAATTGTAATAGTCTCAGAATCAATATACAAGACAGTTTAAGTGAAGATCTAGCTGAATTCAACTCATTATGTATGTTTCCGCTTTTCATTTTGTGTAGAACACCTCTGACCGACTCATTTCGGGTCTGACAACGATCCTACAAGTGGTATCAGAGCTCAGGAGGAGGAGTTCTGCAGTTTTCAGCTTGATTACATCTCATTTTCTTACTTCTACACCTTCTTTTCTGAATTGAACAACTTTTCACTGTTAAAATGACCTGAATTTTTCACAGCTTAAGCGAAATTGTGTTTTAACAAACCCTTGAGAATATAAGATCAAAATTCAGACTAAATCAGATAAAAACGGACTAAAAATCTTATTTCGCTTGAACGAACAATTTGTTTTCGCTTGAAAATTTTGATGATTTCAAGCGAAATAAGAGATTTCGCTTGAAATACTTCTGATTTCGCTTAAGAAGTAGATTTCGCTTGAAAATTACCTTTATTTCGCTTGAAAGTCTTGATTTCATTTGAAAATTTTGATTTCGCTTGAAAGGTGTGCAGGTGTTTTTGCTTGAGATCTTATTTCGCTCGAAAGTACCTGTTTTGTGAAAAAGTTTACGTAATCATGAGTGAAGAATTTTACAACGCATTTGCAGCATCCCCGACTACTCCGGCTACCATTGCTCAAAACATGAACTTGGAAAATGAAGGTGGAACTACGCAAAAACCCCCGAAGCTAATGAGCATAGAGGAGTATTACGGTTGGAAAGATCGGTTTGAGAACTGAGTTCAAGCTAACCACTTGAGATCTTGGGAGTGTATTTTGAAGAAGTATGTACTACCACGTACTGATCTGCAAGTTGAGAAAGAAATCTCAGAATTCACTGATAAAGAACGAGATATGTACAGGGCTGAAAAGATGTTGATTAGTCTACTTCAGCAAGCTATTAAAGAAGACATCTTTGTATTGCTTCAACATAACAAAACTTCAAAATCAATTTGGGATGCTCTTAAAATCAAGTTTGAGGGAAGTGAGAAGATGATTAAGAGTAAAAAGGCACTGCTTAAGAAAGAATTTGATCTGTTCACAAGTCTGCCAGGGGAAGATACAAAGAAGTTGATTGAAAGATACTGCCACTTAGTGCGTTCTATGTCGTTGTTAAGTATAACCAAAGAACGAGAGGAATGGGTCGACAAATTAGCTGATGCTTTACCTCAGAAAGAGTGGGGTACATTTTTGATGATCTTAAAGAACACTGGAGAATATGATGGTTTGACAATTTCTCAGTTCATCGAGAAGATTGAAGGTCAAGATCTTGGACAACAAAAGATTGCAAGGATGAATAATCCAAGTGGTCAACAAGATGTAAAAATGTATTACAAAGGTAGTGTTCAAGAGGTTGGAATGAGTCCAAAAATTCAAACTGCTTTTAGTGCTGGGAACTCATCTGGAAATGTTGATCAAAGTTCAAACAGTAGCAGTGGATTTTCTTCATATCCAAGTGTTGATCCAAAGAATTTAACTTCAAAGTTTCATTCTCAAAGCTCAAAAAGTGGAAATGGTTGTGTGATACAGTGCAATATTGCATTGAATCTTCCAGATGGTCAAAGTTTTTCTGAAGAAATTGCAAAAGATCACATGGCGTTACTTGCAACTGTGCTACAATCCTATGAAGGTTTGGTTGCAGGGAGGATCGGAAATCCTATGCTGACGAAAGAGGATTACGATACGATAGACGCTGAAGAGATGGAGCTCATGGACATCAAATGGTGCTTAGCTAGTGTCTTGAGAAGAGCTGAAAAGTTCAAAATGATTACAGGACGAAATGATTTCTTGGATGCACATGTTTCTACTTTGGGTTTTGATAAATCTAAAGTTACTTGTTTTTGATGCAGGGAGAAAGGTCATTTCAAGAGAGAATGCAAAAATCAAGAGGCTAGTGGAGCAAAGAATCCTTTTGGAAAAGATGATTACTATCGAAAGGCCATATATCAACAGGTTGCTCATCAACCATATCAACAACAACCACAAATTGCTCATGGCAGGAAGGAGATTGAAGATTCATCTAAGAGAGCATGTTTGGTGAATCAAGAAAATTTCAGTTGGGACAAATATATTTTAGCTGATAGTAAAGCATGTCTAATAAACCAAGATGATGAAAAATTACCTGAAGGGTTCAGCTGGGATAGGTTTGCGGATGAGAATGGAAATTTTAAAGCTTTCATTGCAAAGATAGTTCAAGAACCTGAATTGTTTACAGAGTGGATGAAATCGATTGGTGTTCATGAGAAGAATCAAGAAGAAGAATCTGTTTCATCCGATGAAAGCCCAGAAGAAGCAACTGTTGTTGATCAAACATCATCTGATTCTGGTTTTTCAGATGATAGTTCTGAAAAGACATTAAATTTTAATCAAACACCATCTGATTCTAGTTCTTCAGATGAGAGTTCTGAGAAGAAAATAGATTTTGATTAAGAACAAAAGAACAAAAGAAAATGAAGAGTGAAAGTGTTGATAAAAAAGAAGAGACTGTTCAAAATGAAGAAGTTAAAGCTGAGAAGGTGACTGAATCTGAAACAGTGATTGAGCTTGAGAAAGTCATCGAAGTTGAAATGTGGAAGTCATCAAGCCTTGCTCAAAGTGTTTGGAATTTTGCAAGCAATGTGCAGAAAAAAGATGAGAAACTGAATGAGCAAGAAAAGATGAAAGAACAATTGTTGTTCAATCTCAATTATGTGAAAGAGTCGTATGATGTGCTAAACAGAACAGTAACTGGTCTTCAAAAGACAAATTCTGAAAGAGAAGATGCACTGAATATGATGAATGCTGTGATGATGACAAAGCAAAAAGCTATAAATCATTACATTGAGGAATGTGCAAAGTTGCAGTGGGAGTTGGAAAAAGAAAAGACAGAGAATGAGAGAATTAGACGTTTATTACAGAGTTATTCTAGTTCTGATTATCTCATTGATCGAATTTATCCAACTGTTGCAGGTTTTGAAGCATTTAAAGATGATGAGAAGCCAAAGAAGAAGGATACTGGTAAGAAACAGAGCATTAGTTATAACAAGTGTCCGCCTCCGATTTGGGAAGGGTATTCTCCTAGAAAACCGAATGAGGAGCAAGTCAAAAAAGCAGTCAATATAAAGTTAAAGTCCGATATAACCGATGAATTACCAAAAAACATTGACGTCGTTTTTACATCGTCTGACACTGATCATGAGTCAGAGTTAATAAAAAAGGTGGTCGATCAGGTGTTGGATACAGATGAGGAGTCGGAGTTAAAGTCTAAGTCAAAGTCCGAGTCTGGGTGTTCAAGTTCGTCCGTCAAAAGTCCGAGTTCGTCGGTCAACAGTTCAAAGTCATCGGTTAAACGGGTTTACAATAAAGAATTCTTGTTATCAAAATCTAATTTGAATGACGAAGCAATCAAAGTGGCATATACATTGATTGATTTAGACAAATTATATTCTGATGAGGAATTTCCAATAAGAAGTGTTAATTTTGAAAAGATCAAAAAGGTTTTCAAAATGACAGAAATTAATATTTCTGAAATAAAAGATGTAAATCTTATTGAAAAACCAAAAAAATACACTTCAAGAGTTCAACAACGTTTAAACAAGAAAAAAAGGTTACAGTTCTGGTTTTCAAAAGAAACCAAACCATAACGGTAATTTCAAAAGGAAAGGATTAGGATTTATTCCACCAGAAAATTATAAAAATGAAAAATATATTCGAGATTTTAAATCAAAAATGATATTTGTTTCAGGAACAAGCTGTGAAGAGGAATCAAAAAGCTCATTCTGGAAAACAATCAAACAGAAAATTCCTTGCCAAGAAGCAAGAGAATGTGAAGAATGGAGCTAATCAAAGAAAAGAGACTAGAACCTGTTACAAATGCAATGAAGCTGGTCACATTGCATGGAACTGTTCTCAAGCTACAAAAATAAAACAGGAAGTATCTCAAAAACTCAAAGAAAAAGTTGTTGAGAAAAATGAACCACCAACTGAAAAATTCAAAATTTTTGAAAATTCAACATATGAAGTTGGTGAATGTTCAAAGAGATTTTATAGGAGAAGTGTGAATCCTGATAAACAAAAGTGGGTTGTTAAGAAGGTTCATGGCGATGAATCTAACTCCACAAAGTTAGACAAGCCACAAGTTGAGGTTAAAGATGAAAACTCAGTACCTCCAATGGATGATGTTCATTTTCCACCATTGAGGGCTGAGAATTTTAAATCAAAGGTTGGTAAAGTTGATATCTCGAATCAGTTCTATTCTGAGAAGAAAGAATTTGATGTTGAGAAAGTTTTTAATGGAAATGTTAAAAAGATTTTTGGGAAAATGGTCGAGGGTAAAGTCAAAGGGGTAAAGGATTTTTATGAAACAAAGAAAGCAACTTACAACCCAAGTGCAGGTGAGGAAGAAACATCCAAGTTTGGTGAAGCTTGGATGTCTGTTTTTCGTAAGTAATAAGTATGACTTGCCGGAGCTCCCAGGTTGGTAAGAGTGGATCAGGAATCGGCATCATTCTTGAAAGGTTTGGTTGATAAATTTGCAGGTGATATCATTATATTGTTATTTTTTTGATATACAAGTGGTTTGAGTTGATAAGTGAACATGCTAGTGATTGAGAATGTTTTCACTGACAAGTGGTAAATCAAGGACATTAAGTTGTACTTGCATTTTCCTGCAAGTGGTTGAAAAACAATGTGATGAATCAATCCCCTAACCTACAAGTGGTTTGAAAATCAACAAAACTAATTTTCCAGAAAAACCATTTGATTAAAACAAACTTAAGTGTTTTGAAATCACAATGGGAAAATAGTTTGTTGTGAGGGGGAGTTCTGATTGTTTATGCCAAGTGGATGGAGAATTGAAGTGATTTGATATCAGTTGTCAATTTTTCTTGTATAGTTTGTTTTCAAATTTCCTGAAATATGTTTGCATTTTAGGGGGAGTAAGAATTTCAGAAAATCCAAAAACATTTGAAAATTTGAAAAAATAAAAAACATGATAAAATTCAAAATGAGTTTTTTTGTGTCAAAAAAGAGGAAATGATAGTACATCAGTAGACTTCACAACATGCTAAAGAAATGGAAAGTTAAAATGTGATAAACGGTCTCACTGATGATGTGCCAGTAGGTTTTTGCACATTTAGTAGATTGTGACGAGATATAAACCTAAATTTCAAACTTGCTTATATCGTGGGTAACATCTCTCGGATATATGGGTAACCCCCAAAATTTTGTTTGAAAGGTCCCTCTTTCTGAGATACTAGGTCTTTATACTTAGTGATATCTGGGGTATTATCCTGGGACTTCTGATTTTGTGGAAGCAATGGCCTAGTCCCCGGAGAATACTTTACTGCTTGCTTGAAATATAGCGCCGACCTCATAAAAATGATGAAACAATAAAATTGATAATCATTGCTGTTGTAAAAAAGATCCTCTAAATGGGACACACCAAAAGTCGAAACCGTCATCTCTCTGCTGAACGAAAGTTCTGACCTGAGCTCTCACGGTTCTTCGCAATTTAACCCCTTACAGATATCATCTGTGGTATACTCACCTGTAAGACTGAATATTGGGATCTGGATACGGGAGTATATTCTGAGATGGGATACGCGATTAAGTTTAAGTGCTTAAAACATTAATCTCGTATCTCGAAACAATTGAACTTTGTGTGAGAATTTAAAGTGGATCAGTATACTGGCAATCTAAGTGAATTGTTTAGAACTTAAAATGTTTAAAGCTTAACGGTGTTGGTGATTTGTCTCAAAAACTGATATGATCCTCTTACACAAACTCACAAAAATATTGTTTGTAAATATTTCTTTATTGCATTTCATTTACTTTCAAAAATTCCAAAAAGATTTTAAGCATGTTTTAGCATAAACTTTTGAAAAATTCAAAAAGATTTTCGACAACTGATGTTGGAGAGCTGATTTTCAAAATTCCAAGTGCTAAACATGATGAGCATGTGATGAGGGGGAATGTGTGTTTAAATGAAAAAAATTGAAAAATTGTTTACAAATGATCATCAGAATTTATCATTGTTAAATCATTATGTTTTATTTGAGGGGGAGTCTGGATAGATAAAGTTGTAAATTATTAAATGTGTAAAATTTATTTCTGGGTTAAGAATGTGCAGGTTAGCCAGGTTTCGATCCTGAGTGAGATGTGAGCCAGGTTCTGATACCTGAAGACTCTGTGATTTCAACAAGCCAGACTGCGATCCCAACAAATTGAAAGGGGGAGTCTGAAGATATCCGAGTAGAGAAGATTGTTCGAGAAGAATTTGTTGGTGCTGATAAAGAAAGAAAGTGATCAGACTGATAAAGACTGAAGAGGTTGAAGACTCGACACTTAAGACTCGTCAACATCCGAGGGGGAGTCTGTTAGTGCATACGTCTGCTGACTTCGTCTTATATCGAGTCTTGCACTGTTCATGGCACAAAGTTCAAGAAATCAAGACAGGTTGCTTATTTCGCTTGAAGTTGCTGATTTCGCTCGAAGCTTGTTATTTCGCTTGAATGTAATTAATGAGATTTCGCTTGGAATGAGGTTTCGCTTGAAGCATGTTCAAGCGAAATCAGACCTCTATAAATAGGTTTCAAGTGATATCATTTGTAACCTTCTTGTTTCCGATAGCGAAGCTCAGTCGAAGTGTCTCCAGAATTGTAATAGTCTCAGAATCAATATATAAGATAGTTTAAGTGAAGATCTAGCTGAATTCAACTCATTATGTCTGTTTCCGCTTTTCATTTTGTGTAGAACACCTCTGACCGACTCATTTCGGGTCTGACAACGATCCTACACAGTCCCTAAGACTCAATTTTCCCAGTCTCTAAGACTCAATTTTCCCAGTCTCTAAGACTCAATTTTTCCCAGTCTCTAAGACTCAATTTTCCCCAGTCTCTAAGACTGATCCTCCCTCAGTCTCTAAGACTGATCTAAGACTGATCCTCCCTCAGTCTCTAAGACTGATCCTCCATCAGTCTCTAAGACTGAACCTCCCTCAGTCTCTAAGACTGAATTGTAAACATAACCCTGAAATGTGTTTTGTGGATTTGTTTGTAAAAATGTTTGTCTCCTGGATCTGGGCGTTTTGTGTATGCAATGAAACATGTTGTAAAAACGTTTTCGTGAGAGCCCTAATGAACGTAGTCTAGACTCAAGAAAGAATCCTAGTTCGCTACGATCGAAGCTCTGATACCAAGCTGTCACACCCTGACTTTTGCGAAAGCGTGATTATGGTGTGACTTTCTTAATATCATTGCATTCAACCATAACAAACAACTATATGATAAAACCACTGGTTAGTCATCCATTGAATAAGTTTAAAACATACAACATTGTTTAAAATCGTAGACTTCGAATTCCAAGTTTTACCATCATACCAAAAGTTTATGAGTTCACTAAGGACTCATCGAAAGATATTAAATAGCACCAAGGGTTGGGAGACGTGTCTCGTCCAGGAATAAGACACACCGACCAAACCCCAAAGACCATGGATGACATCTTTATTTCAAATGCAGCATAAAAACTTCCAACGCCCGCCATATCCACTTATTAGTTCCCTGAAATACATGTAGTTTGAAAAACATCAACAAAAGTTGAGCGAGTTCATGTGTTTAGTATGTGTGCACGAATCATTCTTGAAAACCTTTGTATGTATGTATGTTCGTGTAAACTGGTATGAAGCAATAAGGAAAAATAGATGTGTAGCTAATACATTAAAAAGTGACATGGCATAGGAAGTACTCAAACATGTATGCGTATTTCGTACCGGCCCCTCCGGCGGAACGACATAGTCACCACATGCGGCCACTCGCAGGCCCATGGGTGGGGCTCGCAACACCTAATAGATCTATCACTCATGCCCTTCGGTCCTTATACAAGGATTAATGGTCTTAAGCTAATGGCCTACCCATTCACGTGATCTAGCAGTACCTTTCCTTAACTAATCATACCATGGTAATTGTTTATAAGCAGTATGTAACATGTATTTCACCCCCGAAGTTATAAAACTGAAAACAGTTAAGAGAAAAGGGGGGGGGGGGCATGAACTCACTGTTTTGCGTTCCTTGTATCCGATGTAACTCGAAGCTTCCTCTAGAACGCACGACTACCTACATGCGTACTACGGTCCGTTAGACGAGGGAGTCGTGCCTTGACTTGGTATTGATTAGTGCCTTTGAGTTACGTTTTAAAGTGTCTTTGGTAGTATTCCAAGGATATAATTTATTTGTTAAAATAATCAATATTTTAACTCTAGATTCTATTTATGAATCTTGGAATAATTGTTAAACAATATTTCTGTATTAATACTTCTTAAGTATATATTTCCGTATTCCTTCCCAAGGATGGGGGTAATTTATACATGTATATTTGTATTCTAGAAATAATATATTTTTAAGTCCCACTTAGAAAATATATATAACTTATTTGTCAAAAATAATGTATTCCCAAGAAAATATATATTTTTCCCAAAAATTATATATCTTCTGAATATACTAGGAAAATATATATTTTTATCTCCCAAAAATAATATATTTTCTTTTTGTCGTAAATATGATATACTTGGCAATATGTTCAAAAATCATATTTTCATATCTTTCGTTTCCAAAATAATGTTTACCAAAATTATATTCGTAAAAGTATTTTCCGGAATATTTCGTAAGTTACGTGTTTGCGTTCGGTTTCACAATATCAAGTGTGTAACTTAAATATTTTATTCCTTGTGATTTTTGGTATTATTTTAGAGTTGTAATTTCATGGTATTTGTTAAGATATATTATTTTACCTTAAAATAATATAACTAGTTCACAAAATCATACGAGTATTCACACTAGTGTCTTAATATAAGATATATATTCTAAATATATATTTATCCATTTTTATTTGCCAAAACCAACCCCCAATACTTTGTATTTTTGTTACAAAAATTATGGCGAGGTTTATATTTGAATAACATAGTTTAAAATACACTAGTAAACACTTGTCTAGAAAATATTTTCTAAGTGTTGGAATTTTTAGAAAATTTCGCCATAGTTTCCTTTGTAAATGGAGGTGTCCATGCTATTTAGCATATCATTTTCTTTTCAAAAATTCATCCAAATAATCAACAACAAATCACTAATCATCTTACACTTACCAAGTGTAAAGACTATATATTTTACATACTAACATGAACTTGATTTTTCACAAAAACGTGTAGTAACTTGGTGAAGTGTTTAGTAGCCTTAGTTACCCTCTAAAGTGTGTTTATTTCCTTAAAAATCCCATTCTTAAAGAATTTAAGTGTTTACAACTTGTAAACACATTTTGCAAAAATGTTTATTTACAACATCTTCTTGTTTTAAAAGTATTTCTACACTTGTATTGTCATTAAAAATAGTGTAGGTTTAATAAAAATCATAATCTTTCAAAAATCATCTTTTTGACTTGGTTCTTCTTGGAAAATCATTCACAAGTCTTGGATTTACAAGATTACTAGTTCACTTAGTTTATTACTTTTCAAGAAAAATCATTTTACTTTCAAGTTCATGTTTAACCAAGGAGATGATTATTTCATGTTGTTACATAATCATCCCTTATCTTGTTAGATCATGTTTTTAATCATAACCTAACAAGTTTCACATGATGATCAACATCATATTACCAAGAAATCAACAAGCAATCATCAACATATATAAAGCAACATCATACTAACAATATTACATCATGTTTCATCAATTTTTTATCTTATTTAAAGCTTTTTGTTCAAGATTTATGTGTATGTTCATTAGTGTTCTTGTGTTAATCATTAAACAACAACTTTTAACCACTAAAATATGAAGTAACAAAGATCAAAGGAAGTCTTACTACTAGCTTCAAGCTAGGGAAGATCACAAGTGAAAATGCAGTGGATAATAGCACACAAGAGAGGTCCTTGATGATCCGTGAGTTCCACACTTCCTTATTCACCTTTGTGCACCTTGTATGAAGCTTGGATTGGATGAATCAAAAATGAAAATGGTGAGTGTGTGTGTGGGGGGGGGGTATGTTCGGCCGTAGCATTGTTAGAGGAGAGAGAGAGAGTTGTGTTGGTGATTGATGAAGAAGATGAAGAGTTTTGTTCTTATAACCTCATTCCCTAATGTCCATTGGTCTATATGTTCCCATAAGTACAACCAAAATCCTAATCAAATCCCAATGAATATCATGGAGGATTTAGTAAGATTGGAAGTAATCTTAGTATGGGGCCACTACAATGAGCCGTAAATTACGTATGGGGGAGGGGTTAAAATGTAAGTTGTTGGTAAATGATGGTAATTAGTGGAAGGTTAAAGGTAAAAGTCTAGTGTCTTATGTGTATCTTGCATTATGTAATATGTTAGAGTGCTCGGGAACCATAACTAGCTCAGAAAAATAAAAACAATGCTTCTAGCAATATTTTAGTGTTCCGGGTAATGTCCGGTTGTCTGGTTAGATACCGGTTCGTTAAAGTGCTAAGTTATTCTGTATAGTGTCATTTATGTAACTTTTTGTGTTACTTTTAATTCCCGAAACTTAGGAAAGCATACAGGACCAATTTGCCTTATTTTTGCATGTTACTAGCATGTTAAAATGCTGATTTTTGTTAATTAATGCAGTATTCTGCACTTTTAGTGAGTTTTAGGCACTTTCCGGCACTTAAACTATCACCAAGTGACGCAGTTTTATGGTCCTTACTTCCCTACACTCCATACTAGTGTAGTACCTTGTCTCTGGCCCTTACGGGGTCTCAAATCTCTGTCTGTCTATGTACTGACATTGTCAGCATGTATCTGAGTTATCCGCTAACTGTGCTTACTGTGCTTTGTGCATCATGTATGTCACTAAAGTCTGTATGTAATAAATGGTGTGACAGTATGAAATGTGATGCACATGTATGTATGATATAGAAATCAGAAGACAGTTTAAGTCAGCAGTTGTAATTAAGCACAGTCATTAAGCATAAATCAATATTAATTAATTTTACGGACACATGCAATTTTGACGGTTGTCACATTCTCCCCCTGTTAAGAAAATTTCATCCTCGAAATTTATATTACCTTGCCTCCTTAAGGTTATATTATGCGTATATGTATATGATTAATGCTGAGGTTGATAACCACAAAACCGAATCAAAACTTATTCAATCAGGCGAATCCAAGAATACATAGCAACACGAATCCAATGGTTAAAAGGGTATGTGCTTTTAGAATTTGATGTCAAAGGACACGAGGTATAAAGACGTATAGTCTAGTGTCATCTAGTTAACAGGGGTTCCACAAAAGAGGAGTTTTGATCAATGGGATTCTCAAACAATCGGCCATAATATGCAAACGAGTTTTCACTAATCATAGCATCCGCTATATGAACTCAAAATCAACCGTTCAATGTAATAGTAAAATGAAAATGGTCCGTCAACTTCCGAATAAATGAATGGTAAAGTTTAGTGTGTTGACATTCTTGAATTTTGAAGATACACCGAATGAAATGTAAGCGAATCTAGTGTATCATTTTCTTGACTCGTAGTTGCATCAGGAATGTTCAAATAACCAGTCAAACAAAAGTAAATGTAGTTTTGTATGAAATGATTGACCATGATTAGCACAAGCTACAAGTTTGTGAGGACACATCAAGGTGTCGTAACGACATAATTCAATAATAGTGGTGACTGAACAAGTTCACCGTGTTTGAAACCAAATGAAAGTGTACTGAAACAATTCGAAGATTTGATTTACACAATGTCATAGCGTTTTAACTGGGTACGGAACATCAAAGAACCACTGTTTCCGATCGAAGATGAAAAGTAATAAGTACCGCAAGGCATTCGATCGACCATGAGAGAATTGTTAGGAGGTACATTGTGATATGAAATGAATCGATGTACCATTGCCTTAACATGCAACTATGTTGAGACTGCTTTGGTTGTAATAAGCAGAACGGATTTAGAGCAAGTCAATAAATAAACAATTAAATTCGTGTAGGAGGTGCGTAACCAAATTAGCGCAAGCTTCAATTCTGTGAAAGTACCACCGCAAGGTAACGAAATTAATAAACGATTTAGTGGAGTTGTAGGCCAATCACAAGTTAACTACCACTCGAAGAAAAAGAACCTTTACAGAAATATTTGAATATGGTGCTCTCATCCCTATTAAGTATACATTGTTTTCGATTTTATGTATTTCGGGAACATGTCACCAAGCAAAGAAGCCGTCAATGGAAATTCTCCTCGCTCGAAGCCAAGAATTGTCAAGCTTCGTACCATGGCTCGGATAAGCATGCGACCGGTGTGGAGAAAGGACCTTTATGGACCCTATCCCAAAATCGAACCAAAAGAAATCATTAACTAGACTTCGGAGGCCATACCGGAGGTCCTTGAGGCTCAAATTTTGAAGTCTACATCTGTGGAGTCCATAGCAGAGGTCCTTGAGGCTCCAACTTTGAAGATGATGCCTATGGATGCTAAAAATCCTTGTTACCTATCTCAAAGTTTTGGAATCCCAGACTTGGATTATACCAGTCTAAACCCAATCCGTGATCCATATCTTTTCTAACAATTGAATCCTTGGATTCTACTTCTACAACGGATCCTGATTTGGAAGACTTGCATTATTCACTGAGATCTCCAGTGTCACTACCGTGTGCGGTGAACCAAGAAGAGAAACAATCGGAATGATGCAAGGAAGGCATTAGAAAATCCTTCTTTCATTGTATTTCATTTTCCTTTAAGTCCATGTGTGGACCTATCTCTTCTGATAAGTCCCTGTATGGGCATTTTCTTATTATAGTCCCTTTGTGGACATGTTATAGTCCCTTCGAGGAAATTTTATTTCATCATAGTCCCTTTGTGTACAAGTTACTCCATTATAGTTCTTTCGTGGACATGTTGTTTCATTAAAGTCCCTTTGATGACATGCTATTTCATTATAGTCCCTTTGAGGACATGCTATTTCATTATAGTGCCTTCCTGGACATGATATTTCATTGTAGTCCCTTCGTGGACATGATATTTCATTATAGTCCCTTCGTGGACATATTGTTTTGTTATAGTCTCTATGTGGACATATCTTTTAGTTCCAATGTGGACTGATATACCTTTTTAGTCCCTGCGCGGACAAGCTAGTTTCAGATTATCTAAAGTCCTATTTAAGGCACGTATAGTAATTTCCTATTGTTTAAATGGAAAAGTATTTTGGAATTATTATATATGTATTCATTACATTCTTTGTTCAAGAGATCATCTCAATTTTAATTCGAACTTTATCGATCCGCAAAATAATTCCAAAAGATCTTCTTAATGGTTTACCCCTGCCAAGTGGCAAGTCCACATTAATTGGCCAAAATTTTTGTAGTTAAGGATGAATATTCCTTCTACCGTGATAGTTTAGGATGATATTCCTTCTATCCAGATGTGGTGGACTATGTTCAAGCCTCCAAACCTATATGATCAATGCGACCATGGTTATATTGTGTAACCATTAAGACAATTACTCTATATTAACATTCAAGTAATGTTAACACTTGTGGCAGTGTGACTTGAGAAACCACACTAGCCGTCAAGGTATTTGGACTACGTCCAAGCCTCATAGTCTATATGATTAATGTGATCATGACTAATGTTATCTAATGCGATGATCATATTATTTAATATCCTTAGTGATGTTTTGCCTACGGGCTATATATTGTTCATTTGTGACAAAGACCGTTGTGATCTTTATGATTCCCTGTCCAAGGTGGTGAGCTATGCTCAAGCCTCATAGTCTATATGATCAATGCGATCATGACTAATCTCATCTAATATGATGATCGTATTATTTAACATCCTTAGTGATGTTTTGCCTACGGGTTATATTATATTGTCTATTTGAGATATTGACATTATGACCATTATGGTTCCCTGTCCAAGGTAGTGAGCTACGCTCAAGCCTCATAGTCAATATGATCGATATGAACATGACTAATATCATCAATGCAATGATTTTATTTTTAAAAACCTTTTGTGATGTTAATTGATTTCCCTATGGGCCATATATATCGTCAACTATGACAACGACAGTTGTGGTCTACGACTCCCTGTCCAAAGGTGATGAACTATGTTCAAGCCTTAAAGCCTCTTTGATCAATTAGATTGCGGCATATATATATTTTAAATTGTCCTTTGTGACCAGGCCTTTTGTACCATATCTTTTAATGTCCTTTGTGACAAGGCTTTTATGCCATATCTTTTAATGTCCTTTGTGACAAGGCCTTCGTGCCATATTTTCAATGTTCGTGTGACAAGGCCTTTGTGCCATATTCATTTGTCCTTCATGACAAGGCCTTTGTGCAATATCTCTTAATGTCCTCTATGACATGCCTTTTGTGCCATACCTTATAATGTCCTCTGTGACAGGCCTTTTGTGCCATATCTTATAATGTCCTTGTGACGAGGCCTTTTGTGCCATATCTTTTAATGTCCTTTGTGACAAGGCTTTTGTGCCATATCTTTTAATGTCCTTTGTGATAAGGCATTCATGCCATATTTTCAATGTCCGTGTGACATATTCATTTGTCCTTCGTGGCAAGGCCTTTGTGCCATATATCTTAATGTCCTCTATGACAGGCCTTTTGTACCATACCTTATAATGTCCTATGTGACAGGCCTTTTGTGCCATATCTTATAATGTCCTTGTGACGAGGCCTTTTGGGCCATACCTATATGTCCTTTGCGACAAGGCCTTCATGCCATATGATTATTTATGTCCTTCGTGACTAGGCTTTATGCCGTATCATTTTAAGTCCTTCGTAGCAAGCCTTCGAGCTATTCATAATTGTCAATATGACAAAGACAGTTGTGATATTGTGATCCCTTGTCTAAAAGGTAATGGACTTGGTCCAAACCTTAAATGCCATTAATGGTCCTTTTGTGACCTAGGCTAAATGTAATGGATATATTTTCAAATAACATTCATTAAGAATGGTAAAACCTAATAGCCTATATGGTTTAATGATACCATGGCTAATGTATGATAAGTCGTCAGGTTCGATGACTAACTGTTATATTGCAACTAAGCAATTGTTTAATTTGGTGTTTAGTACCAAAGCTTTTGAGATGGCAAACTCAAATGAAGCTCACAGCAGTCGCAACACGAGTAATGTTGCAAATGTAACTAACGCTGCAAACATAAATATCAGTGGTGCTGATCTACAGGAAATGATAGATTCAACGATCGGCAAGGCCGTAAATACTTACATGGAAAACTTTAAAGAATCGAGTGTGATGTGTGCAGTGTTATGTAGTTTTTAATGTATATTTTTTTTATCCCTTTTTAACACTTTAGTCAAGTTTTAAATTTATAAAACACGATATTTTACTAACACTAAACATACATATGGGCAAGTGCACCCATCGTGAGCGTAGTATAGCGTTGGTAAGATACCGAGGTCGTCCAAGGACACAAGAGCTTTTAGTACCGGTTTATCCTCAACGTCTAATCAAATCAAAAGTTTAGAAAAAGGTTTAAACACGAAAAATAAAAACTAAAAATGCTGAAAATAAAAATAAAATAAAAACAGATAGATAAGATGAATCACTTGGATCCGACTCGCGTTTAGTGTAACCTTTGATGTTTTCCACACGTTTGCACTTTTTAAGAGATTATCTTAGTTATAGTAGTAGGACCCTCTTTTGAAGGTGACGTTATCCTCAACCTAGTAGTTTGAGTTAGCAAGGATACAATCCTAAAGGGTTGGATTATTGGAAGATAATTAATTAAGTTATTAATGCGTAATGTGGCAGGCCCCACTTTTGAAGGTGACGTTACCCTTGGCTAAGTGGTTTGAGTCAGCAGTGATACAATCCCAAGTAGCCAGGTTAATGTATTAATAGTAGTTTACATATGAGGGGATCAAGCCATTCGCACCCCCGCCATCCAATACTAGTGGGTATTGAAGGATGTCCTACTAAGCTTGACCCAGGTCCTTGCAGGATCTATACACTGAACAAGGCAAGAACCTTACCAAACCATTCCCTTAACCCCCAACCAGGTAGCTAACATATCTCCATATAGACCATGGAGATATGAATGGTGTAAATCTTTTATTTTATATAGACAGTAAAATAACGCCAAGACACCATGGACAAATGATAAGGAAGTTTCACCTTCAACATAAGAAACTAGTTATTAAAGTCATTAATACAAAACCAAATAAAAAGTGCGAAAAGATTAAAAAACAAAAGTATTACACTAAATGCTTGTCTTCACCAAGTGGTGTAAGAGACTTAGGCAAACATGGCATTTGATTGTCAAGAACTCTTACTATCAATCTTGGATCACGAGACTACTACATACACTCTATGATGGATGATGGATGATGGTGTTGGATGTGGGTGTTGTGATGGTGCTGGAGTATGGGTGAAGTGGGAGAGATGTGGTTTGTCAAGGGAAGCCTTTAAAGTGAACCAAGCACCCCTATTTATAGCCTGCACAGAAGCCTGGACACGGCCCCGTGTCCATCCACTTTCTCTTTGTTTGTCTGTATTAGTTGACCACGCCCCCGTATCCGCTGGGCACGACCCCGTGTGCAGAAGCGTATCTGTACCATTCTGCAGACACTTGGGCACGCCCCCGTGTCCGCTGGGCACGGGGCGTGTTCAGCCTTCTGAAACCTTGTTTTTGCTTGGGAAGATGCTGTCGAGGGGTCGGGCATGCCACGTTTGTTCCTTTTCTTGTATTTGTGTTAAAATTAGTTGTATTTTTGCTTCTTTTGTTCATTTACGCTCATTTGATCCTGAAAATACAAAAGGAAGACAAAAGCACACTTTTTCCAACATTAGTACTAAAAGAGGGTTAGTTTTATGCCTCATTTGATGTAATTTACATGTTGCATTTTACACACATTAAATACCCCCACACTTGAATCTTTGCTTGTCCTCAAGCAAAACTCTTTATAATGTGGCTTACACACCTAAATGGAATGGGTAGAAGAGAAGTTTTGGGCTTGTCTAGAGTGTCGGGATTCCAAGATCTTTATTAGGTTTTATTTTTATGGTATTCACAATCCTATTCGTTATGATTTATTTAGAACATTACATAAGAGAAATTACTTATTTGGGCATAACATGCCTTTTTTAAAATTCCATTTATATATAAGTTCACATACCTCACGGGAGATCACTCAACACTCGGCCGAAGATGTATTTTTGTGAAACACTCAAGACCGACATGGAACTTACTTCTACAATATGCTTGCCAAGCAATCAATCCTCCTCCTTTTCAACTATAAACCTTTGTGAATATCAAGAGGACTTTGGGGAAGGGTTAGGCTTGGGTTAAAGGTAGGTGATTTTGGTTAGTGGTTAGTAGAAAAAGGCGAAAGGCGTAAAAAGCGTCAGTTTTCGTAAAACATTTTGTTTTTGTGACTTTTTGTTTAAACGAAGTATTTTTCAAACCAAGTTTCTTTTGAGGATCTTGTTTGCTTATTGCTATACTTCTTTTTTTTTTTAAGGAATGTCACAAGAAAACCGAGCTTTTCACTAAAATAAAGGGTTTAAAATGAAAAAGGGTTTTGGCGGGTAAAGGGTGTTTGTTTTGTGGGTTTAGAAATGAAAAGGCTTAGGCTCAAAGGGGTTAACTAGGGGGATTTTGGGTAGGTGGTAAAAAAAGAAAAATAATGGTGTTGAAATAAAAATGGTTAGTCCTAATGCCTCCATCATTTACTTACTTGGGTTTAAGTTGGTAAGGACCGAGAATGTATCGTCATGGCAAGTTCTAGAGTCGTAAGAAACCAAGCGGCTATTCACACAAGAAACGAAAAATGAGCATTTAGTTTAAAGATGTGTATTTGTATGCTCAATAAAGGCTCAAAACTCACTTTTTGTGGGAATGGGTTTTTAATGTGATCAAGTATATATAATCAAATTTTAACTAGATTTGTCATGTCGTTTCATCATTTTCTTATGTTGGTTCTCTTTATCACGACGCTATCGGTTATAAATTTGTAAAAATCTAACCTTTTTAGAACTTGTTATTCCCAATTTAAACCAAGACAAGTAAAAAAAATGAAAAAATTTTGAAAAAATTTGGGTGTTTAGCGGTTCCAATAGAGTTTTGTGTAAGGCTTGTAATTAGGACTTGCAAAATTCAAGGTTTTAGCATCCCCCCCCCCCACACTTAAATTACACATTCTCCTCAATGTGCCCCAAAAATAAGTTTTTAGGTTGATTGAATGTGTAAAAGGTGTGTTAAAAGCAAAAATTTATGTTACTGGGAATCTAGACACGGGGCCGTGGTAATCGGGCATGGCCCCGTGTTCAGATTGCCAGTAACAGAAAGTAAAAAAAAGTGACAGAAGGCTGGGCACGGGTGTCACACCCCAACCGATGGCGGAATCATCGGGTCGCGGCACTAGGCGAATCAGATTGCTCAGGAGAATCCATAAGAACTATATTGCGATAGTATTTATTACATTCGTTATCCCATACTAACAAATAATACAATCACATAAGTTATCACAGATTTCTTGTCCTCTCGAACAATACAAATTCGACAACCTAGATTTTAGTTGAGTTTCTAGACTTCCTAGCTTGATTTGAAATAGCCTGCGATCTAGCCTGCAACATACGTTAAAATATTTGTCAATACAAAGGTATTGGCGAGTATACAGGTTTGATATGTATAGTGTAATAGATTAAAAAGGTACTGCGAATTTCTACATGCATAAACGTAACACACGACATATATACTCACAAGACTGATACTACCAACTAAGTCCTCGATGCTCGAATACACGATGGCAAACTAGACCCCGTCGGGCGCAATAGTACTATACTAGTCGTGGTGGGACGTCGCGAGTATAAGTCCTAGCACATATGCAACTAGCATCACGTATATCTATGCATAACGGTTATTCGCAAGTGATAATTCGATTGATTGAATAATTCTTTTGATAAGTTCGATTTGTTAGGAACGTATGTTACACCCAAAAATGCGATTAAAAGGGGTTCAAGTATACTCACAGTGCGTGTTTAGCGAGAGCACAGTTTGATTGGATTGGTTACGAGTACGTCTGCGTTAAACGATGCACGGTTTAGGCGGAAAGTAGTATTGTATGGTAGTTATCCAGTCAGATAGTGCCCATCCGGTCGGATAACCCAACCGGTCGGATAACAGTTCAACGGGTCGGATGACAAATGAATAGCCCCATCCGGTCGGATAACCCATCCGGTCGGATAACCCATCCGGTCGGATAACATGTTCAATGGGTCGGATGACTTGTTGATTGGGTTGGATGACAGTCATCCGGTCGGATGACATGCTATCCGATCAGATGACATGCTATCCGGTCGGATGACATGCTATCCGGTCGGATGACACGTCTGTTTTAATGTCCCGATCAACTGTTTTTGAGTGTTTTTGGAAGAAATACGTGTGGTTTCACTGAGAGGCTGCGATATCATTTTAAACAATGATATTTCATCAGTTTCGACCCGTTCTAACCGCCGGGAACCACCCCGTTCCATCAGATCTGGCCATTCTTGACGGTTTCTCATGTTTAATCCCGAAATCGTTCAGTTCTTGATTAAATACATATATTTTTGGGTGAGATTGTTATAAAAACATGTGGAAATCACCCAGATCTGAGTCGTTTATGGTGGGATGAGGTCACACTTTGAAGTTCATATGAACTCTTGGTGACATCACCTTAAAACACCTCAAATTAGTAGATTTCACGGTTAAAAATCGAGTTTTCAAAGACAGAATGATGTAGAATTGAGTGTAGATCTTAGAAGTACAAGTTTTAGGTTGAAATCTTACCGGAATCACGAGGAATCGAGAGAAAAGTGTCCAAGAGTGTGCTTGGTCTAGTGGGAGCTGTCACATCACTGTTCAAGTGATGTGACGCGCTATTTATAGGTAACAGAGTGAGCTGGAGTGTACTGGGTCGGATGGCCCATCCGTTCGGATGGCTATCCGTTCGGATGGCCCATCTGTTCAGATGGCCACTCCGGCGCGGGGAATTTCTCCGTTTTCGAGCGTTGCAATAGTTTTTGGGGTACGCGCTTTGTACTATTATTATTTTATATATCTATATCACCAGGGGTCGTATTTACGTATCCATATTTCGAAGTTTCGATATAACAGTCGGTTTTCGTTTCGAGTGTGCGATTACTAGCGACGCTTCACGGTCATCAAGGAGGGTAGTATAGGTCCTTTCTCGATGTCATCGTGAACGTTATTGTGTGTTGTGCCACAATGACTGACGAGGTACCACTCACTCGTATTGTCATCATCGTCACGACGACTGGAGCTATAGCACTTACCCGAGAGTCTTTGTTAGCGTTAGTTGTCTGCGTTCCGACACATCACAGCCACCGAGGAGGGTAGAATAGGTCCTCACTCAATGTCATCGTGAGTGTTAGTGTTTGTGATGTGATGTAGCGATAATGTATTGCGAAAATATGCGATTATTCTTCGAATAGCGATGTATGCGACATAGTTACATTATGATTAGAATCTCTGGTGCTAGGCGTAATGAGTATATCGAGTAGTAACAACGCACGAAAGTGCGGGTTGTTACAGTCTCCCTTGCTTTAGGAAATTTCGTCCCAAAATTAATCCAACAGTGTCACACCTCGACTTTCCACGTATTAACGGTGGGCCCGGTGGCGATATCGTGACGTAGTTGATATCATCATACTCAAACAACACAATATGTAAATGCACAGCGGAAGCAAAAGATAAATTATATTACAATCCGAATATAACGTAATATCAAAGTATTACAACGGAAAGTAAAGGATCCACAGGCGGATCTTAAAACCTAAACATTGTTCAACAGACTTTAGGCGCCTAGAACTTGCAAGATTCCTTATAAACGCCCTGAGCTTCCAGCCAATTACGTTCAGTACCTGTCGCTTAACCCTTTTGGAAAATACGTCAGTTTTCACTGGTAAATACACTCAACCGACTCATTTTGAAAAGGTTTAATAAAATTGATTTGAATGCACGTGGCACAAACTCTTTATAACTTGGGACAATTATATTTATAATCTTGTATACAGATTTACATGTTCGTTGTATGTTCAGGGCCCGATGTAGAAACCGAGTCAGATTAACAGACACGCCACAAGTATAGGCCCACAAGAGATTGAGATACCGTTTTCCCTTAAGCAACTGTCAGGTGTATGCCTACACCCCGTGCTTAAGACGTGGCCATTTTATAATACAATGATGTCAAGGATATCCGGGACATGGTCATTAACCCCTAAAGGCTTTTATTTCAAACAATACATATTAAAACGGGTTACCTCAATAATTTAATCACAATACGACTAAACATTCAATACCCGACCAAGCGGTATTATTATAATACCGTATCCCAAGCCCGTATAGGGAAAATAAGTTAAGAGTATTTACCTGAGCTAGCTCCTGTCTTAAATAGCAAGAATTTAATAACTCAGACGTATTCACTTAAGTAAGCATAGGTACAATTTACCGGAAGGCTCTAGTCTGGAATGATGGTATAAATAACCAATTAGAATGCTAACGGGTCTTTAATTAAGCCTAAGCTTAGACCGGTTAGTCTTAAAGAAAGATACGGTTTAAACGCATGATAAGGCGAAGACCGGTTTAGAATGTGGTTTTGACCCGACAAGCTTGTATGCTTGCTTAATATGGATAACTTAAACACATTCTGGATTTTGAGACCAAAAAGATATGGTCTGTCCCGTTTCGGCTAATATATGCAAACTAGTCACATAAGCCGATCCGAACGCGACAAGTGCGTAACGAGTAACCAAAAGAGTCATATACAGGTTTCCTAAGTTAATATGCCTTAAATATGTTGCGATATCAGTAGGATACCTTCTATTATGCCCAAAACGAGTTTAATCTCAAAATAAGCCCCGTAGGGGTATTTTGGTCATTTTAAAGGTTATAAAAGAGTTTAAATGAAGTTCTGAGATTTGGGTCCGAATACATCAGTAAAATAACTTATTTTAATAGGTCATATCAGTTGATAATAAGTCTTATATGGCAAAATGGTTTTAAACCCAAACTATGCGTTTAATACGCGTAAAAAGTCATTTTAAGCGATTTCCAGGTTATACAGGAAATTTGAGTTTTCTGATCCGGTTATAAAGTTCAAAATACTTTATTTATTATATAAAATCAGTAGCAATTGGATTGGTGTCAAAATACTATGTAGAACTCATTTTATGACCGAAAAGGGTATATTCGGTATTTACCGAATTAATGCCATAACCTTAGGTTATGAGCAGGTTAAAAATAATTAAAAATCTTTAAAAATCCCAAAATATTATATTACATCAGTGGGTAAAAGGTTTGGTGTCAAAAATTGGGTTTAGATATGCTTTATGCTAATTGCGCCTTTTAATTACTAAAAGGCGTTATAATTATGCTAATGAGCATAACTCCTAATCTAGCCCTCCAACTGATGTAAAATTTTAGGGACATGTTTATAAATCAGTAACAAAGGTTATTGTCCTTTCACATATCCAAATTTCTCGTTTTATGGTCAAAAGGGCATATTGGTCAACATTTAAGCAATTAACGGAAACATGTAAACGAATCGGATAATCAATGAACCAACCACAGAGGGTTATGCTAACATGTAGCCTGGTCCTAAGGAAGCTCTAAGGCATTTCCAAATCATACTAAATCGGGTCAGAACTGAAGTCAAAGCAAAAGTCAAAGTTTTGCGACTTTCGGTTCCGAACTGGGTCTAAACAGAAAATTGTCGGATCAAACAAGCTTAGACCAGTTATTATACTTATTACTAAGTTATATGAGTGATAAAATAGGTTACATGCCTTCTACATTGTTAATTACATGTTAATTTGCAATTTAAGCTTCTGTTGACTTTTTCTAGACAACTTTGACCCGACATTTTATCTAGTTAGAGTGGGAATCAGAGGGTGCCCTTTTTAAGGGTTTATTGCCCACATAATTACCAACTTATAACTACCATCAATTCGACTAATCACTGGACCATTAATGATTAATCGCTAAGTCAACCGTTAATTACGACGGTTTGACTTTTAAGCTAAAACTAAGTAAAAACTCAACTAAGAAAGGTTAAGCATACTTACTGAAGTCCTGGGTCTGCTCTTAAGCTCCAGGAAGCTCCAGAAATGCAGAAGTGAGGTGTGATCAATGGTTGCAACATGAGGCCTTTATATAGTGTTTTAATCTCATTAGATTGTTGACAACTAAGGCTACAACTGATCATGGATCACCCACAAGTGTCCCTAAGTGCCTAGGAATGTTTAGGGGTCGCCCATGGATGAGAAAATATCTTCTTAAGTCGGTTCCAAGGCTGAACAGCCAACATTCACGTTTTTCTACATTTGGGGGTCTGACGCGGCCCGCATAAGATCTTAATGTGTCTTACGCGGCCCGCCTAAGGCCTGACTTCAGGTTTTAAACTTTTTAGTTATTCCATGTTGGCTCTTGGCTCTTCGAAAGGTCATTTTACCTTTGTTTCTTGCATTATGGGCCTTTCAAATTTACCCATAAGGGTTCCAAGACTTGTTTAAACATTGGCAAGTCCTTGGTTAGCTTTGTGCTTACCCGTAAAGTCATAATTTCCAACGTTGACGCTTTTAACCCCTCGTATACGAATTTGATCATAACTTTCTCATACGATAACGAAACTTTATGAAATTCTTATCACACATTCTAGTGAGCATAATTAATCGTTACAAAGCTTCGGGTTTGCTAAAAGGTTACTCAGAGGTATACTTTAAACATGTTGACGCATTTAACCCCTATAGTTTGTAATCTCTCACTTTCTTTCATATTTAGCTTCGTATGATCCATGATTTATTCATTTGAAGGTATAAACATCATGTAGGGTTATTTTAAAAATGTATTTATCCATTGTTGACATTTTGAACCCCTATATTCACATGCTTTCCATGTTTGTCAACTTTAGTCCCTCTAGAGTGTTCTTTCACATGTTCAAGCTTATGACACGTGTCAATCCATTATAGGACGTGAATTTTCGAGGTGTTACATCCTCACCCCCTTAAAAGAAATCTCAACCTCGAGATTTGCTAAAATGATGGAAGTGCTTTTTGTCGTATAATGGACTTAACTCCTTTAGCATATCTGGAGCCTTTCCAAGCTCCCAAGTTGACCTCTATAATAGGTACATGTATCCTTTTGGAGCTTCTTAACATGTCGACCTTAGTCGATACAGGACACTCATCACATCATAAATCTACATATCATTATATGATAGTGTTTCTTGACTTATTAGCGAAACACACCCTTCAGTCACTAGTGTGTAATGTATTGTGAGCTCCGCAAAGTTCCTTAAATAGGTTTTTGCTTATAAGCTACTTGATCTTGAAACATTCGATTTCCTTCAAATGATTCTATATATTCAGAGCTTAACTAGCCTGATAATTTAACAAATTTGGCACACCCTTCCTGGGTGATATCTATTGTTGAACCTTATTCCTTAACAAGAATTTAGGAGGTTTGCTATTTTCATTAATCCTTGATTTTCTGCCGAATAATGGCATCTTACAGATGATTATGAATTTGCCTGATCTTATTTGTTGTTTCCAATGCAACTTTCAGATCCTGCTAAGTGGACTTACCAATCTATTGTCCCAACAATAGATGTTTGACATTCCATCTAGACAAGGTCTCCAAAGGAGCAGCCTTGATGCTTATATATCAACTATTATAGAAAAGCTTATCTTAAGGTGAGGTGGTTATTCTAACCACTGCTTAACTAATTTTTAAGGAATAGCTAATCCTTGTTGTTAGTCGAACTAATCGATGATCCTGGGCAGCTGATGGCGATTCTTAATCGTTGTCTAAATAGGGTTGCAGTAATGAATGCATAAGCAAAATGAACCGTCTTTCTTATTTAGCAATATCAAACTCTCGGAATATTAAGTTAGGCTATATGAATCTCTTATCTTAAAATTTACTTAAGTAGGGTTTCGATTATTCCATAATCAATCATGGAGTTCTACAACATTCCAACCTAAAGTGGGATGTTAATCTTAACTCTACTTGCCTCTCGGGAGGTAAACAGGGTAGTCTTTGCAGAAGGTAATCAAGACACACGGAGATTACAAAGATTTTTCCAAATCTCGACTCCAGTTCATTTATCCTTGCCTGTGTCAGATAAGTGGCATATTTATGTTACGAGCCCACAGATTTAATCAGAGACACTTACTTGGACAATTCCATTCTGGATATCTTCTTTGAATACTATTAGTTGACTTTAGTACCATATGATCATTGGGATACCTTTGTGGTTCCAAGCATTAAACCTCCATACTGATCAGGCATGGAAGCAATCTATGGAACATATTAAGATACACCAATCCTCACATGGCGCTTTCGTCATACCATTTGGTATTCGTAATCAATAGGGATTAAGGAGATATCAATTACATGCGAATGTCCTTTATCTGTAGAGATGGTACATTAGAATTTTATGACTTAAAGATTTCTGACAGGAATGGAAGAAGTGGTTCCTATTATTTTCGCTTTCACTTAATAACTATGGTTCTTAGGAAAGATTTTAAAAGTTTGCTATACTTATAGTTTATGAAGGATTTAGAGTAAGTAGCATTTGGCTCTTTGAACCTTTTTCACGATCCCTTCACAGCTTTTCCAATAGCTGTGTCATATTATAGTTTGAAGAACATCCTTGGACCTTCTAAGGTTTACAATTGTAGTATCTTTAGCCTGCGTCGCATCATCGAGGGCGTGATTGACTGATGTCTTATCCGAGTTTATCATACTCAAGATTTGGTTCCTATTACTAAATGAATCAATTTCTTGGTTGCGATCCGACAACTGCTATTCATCATCCTCATGGCCTTATATACTAACCATGGTTTCATTAAACCATACAGGCCAATATAGCATTAACATTCTAAATGAACGTTATTTAATATATATCAATTATACTTAGCCTAGGTCACAAAAGACCATTAATGGCATTTAAAATTTGGTCCTAATCCATCATCTTTTTGACAGGGAATCAAAATGTCACATCTGTCTTTATTATAGTGATGAATTTGGATAGCTTGAAAGCTTGCCATAAGGATATCAGAAAAGAATGATTCCTAATAGATATAAAACATCAATCTAAGATTTGTTGGAGCATTTTCTATAGTGTCATTGGCCAATTTCTACCTCGTATTAAATGACCGGATTCTTAATCAGGCGGAGGCAATAGTTCTCACCGTTTATTGTTCATTATAGAATCATATGTGCCGGCATCAAATAAATTTATGTATAAACTGCTGGATAAGGAAAGGTACCTGCTATACAATTATCATTCTGCACCATCTCCTGGCGTTCATCCTGCGTTTTTTTTCTTGGCCTCTTCGGGCTTCTTCTAATTCCTAGGGCAGTTGGTCTTGATATGCCCCTTCTCGTTGCAACCATAATAGGTTGCATCTTTCAACATCTTGCAATCCAGGGTTTTATGTTCCTTAGACTTGCAAATTCCACATGGTAGAGGCTGAGATTCAAATCTGCATTTCCCGAGGTGGTATTTCCTACAGGTTTCGCACCTGGTCTTCTCACCCGACTGCTGGCGATCTCTCTTAAACCCGGAACTCTTCTTATCCTCAGGGTTCCTTTTCCTATCGGAGCGATGAGAATTCTCATCCTCCCTTTTACGCTTTCCATCTTCAGAGGCTTTGGCGGCCTTGTTTCTGACTACATCGAGTGTAAGAGATAGCGACAGATCGGCCGCTGACCTGAATGTAGTAGGTCTTGAAGGCTTAACACTGGCTTTGATTTCTTGGGCTAAACCCCCAATGAAGCGAGCAATTCTCTTGGGTTCTGGTGTTACTAGGTAAGGAACCAGTCTGGACAGGGTATTGAAACTGGTGAGGTAAGCTTGACAATCTAAGTTTGTCATAACCAATGATAAGAAATATGACTTAATCCTCTCAACCTCATGTTGAGGGCAATAGTTCTCCATAATGAGAGCAACAAACTGTTCCCATGACATGTTGTAAAGTGGGATCTTCCCAGCAGCTTGAATGAGAGCCTTCCACCATGCTAGTGCCTCTCTCTTGAACGATTGGGATACATACTTCACTACATACCTCTCAGCACAACCGCTGATATCGACAACTGTGTCCTTTCATCCAACCAGGTCATACAATCGATTGCCCCTTTCTCCCCAGTGAAATCCTGGGGTTTGCAGGAAACAAAGTATTTATAGGTACAGGACTTGGTACGTGGTTCATTATCGAACACTAACCTCTTGGATGGAACACTGTGTTGAATAGATGAATGTCGATCATCATCCTTCCTTGGTTCTTCTTTCTTAGAGGGTGGCTTGCTGTGAGCCTCTGAGTGAGTCTTAGGGATAGACTTAGAGTGGGGTACAGATGAGACTTTACTATGCGTCCCACTATACTCCCTAAATTGCTCCTCTACAGCTTTAGATACAGCTGTATCAATCAGTGTACGAAGTTCTCCTCTGGTTATATTAATCTTATCATTCTCATTATTCTCCAGGGGATGACTGTTGATCTCGTCAGAGTCAGCCATGTAGTCTTAATTACTACAAAAAGAAAAATAGGGGCAAGGTTTATTTAGAAGCCCATACATTTTTATCGTTTTAAACGATTTATTAACCTTGGTAATATAAACCATATTGGTTAATTTGTTAGTTATATTTAATTAGTATTTTCATTATAATTTACCCTAGTTATAAAACATTAAGGATATAAAAGTGGCGCAAAAGGCCTAGTCACACGGACAGTTTTAAATTTATAAGCTATGACTTCAGAGAGTCGAGGCATTAAGGTTTAAACATATTTCATTACCTTTTCTTGACAGAGAGTCAAAGACATCAATTGTCTTTTGTCCCTTAGGACAATAAGTATGGCCCGTAGGCATTTCATCACTTATGGATGTTTATAATATGATCATCTTCATTTGATGATATTAGTCAGGATCGCATTGATCATACAAACTATTATGCTTGGACGTAGTCCAACATCTTTAGACGGGGGTCAGAGACCACCACGGTCGTTGTCTTATCGGACAACAAGTTTGGCCCGTAGGCACTTCATCACTAAGGGATGATTATTTCAAATAAGGGAATTTAGATTAACCCCCTTTTTAAAGATGGCCTGTGTGACTTTAACGATTCACAGTTTACCAAAAATGTTAACATACTTACAGATGTTAACAGGGATTGGAATCTTTTAGATAAGTTTTACCGTCTTGGCCATGTCTACAATGACATTTAGGCTAGGTTTTACCTTTAAGATTCTTTTAATATTTAACGCAGAACAATCCTAACTTGAAATGTTAACAAGGATCTGAATCTAATTGTGGAACTACCGTCTTGGCCCTGTCTCAAAATAACACGTGGCTAGGTCTTGTCCTTTTTAGATTTTTGCCATTTTATTATAATGGTAGATCTTATAATATAGGAATGATATTTTAAATATAATCGTTCCATTAAAATTTAAACAAGTATATGGTTGCCTTAAACGGGACTTCTAATAGAAAATGACTTGCCCATGCAAGGGCTAATCAGAAAATAACAAAGGAACCAAATAAGGACAAAATAAAACGAATTTGGATTTGTCCTATGTTCTTGTCTAGACTCAAGAATGTGCAACTGTGTAACTGAGATTAAACACAAAAGGCTAGCGTTTAATTCACACAACCTGGCTCTGATACCAACCTGTCACACCCCAACTTTCCACGTATTAACGGTGGGCCAAGAGGGGAGTATCGTGACGTAGTTGATATCATCATAGTCAAACAACACAATATGTAAATGCACAGCGGAAGCAAAAGATAAATTATATTACAATCCGAATATAACGTAATATCAAAGTATTACAATGGAAAGTAAAGGATCCACAGGCGGATCTTAAAACATAAACATTGTTCAACTGACTTTAGGCGCCTAGAACTTGCAAGATTCCTTATAAACGCCCTGAGCTTCCAGCCAATTATGTTCAGTACCTGTCACTTAACCCTTTTGGAAAAAATACGTCAGTTTTCACTGGTAAATACACTCAACCGACTCATTTTGAAAAGGTTTAATAAAATTGATTTGAATGCACGTGGCACAAACTCTTTATAACTTGGGACAATTATATTTATAATCTTGTATACAGATTTACATGTTCGTTGTACGTTCAGGGCCCGATGTAGAAACCGAGTCAGATTAACAGACACGCCACAAGTATAGGCCCACAAGAGAGTGAGATACCGTTTTCCCTTAAGCAACTGTCAGGTGTATGCCTACACCCCGTGCTTAAGACGTGGCCATTTTATAATACAATGATGTCAAGGATATCCGGGACATGGTCATTAACCCCTAAAGGCTTTTATTTCAAACAATACAGATTAAAGCAGGTTACCTCAATAATTTAATCACAATACGACTAAACATTCAATACCCGACCAAGCGGTATTATTATAATACCGTATCCCAAGCCCGTATAGGGAAAATAAGTTAAGAGTATTTACCTGAGCTAGCTCCTGTCTTAAATAGCAAGAATTTAATAACTCAGCCGTATTCACTTAATTAAGCGTAGGTACAATTTACCGGAAGGCTCTAGTCTGGAATGATGGTATAAATAACCAATTAGAATGCTAACGGGTCTTTAATTAAGCCTAAGCTTAGACCGGTTAGTCTTAAAGAAAGATACTGTTCAAACGCATGATAAGGCGAATACCGGTTTAGAATGTGGCTTTGACCCGACAAGCTTGTATGCTTGCTTAATATGGATAACTTAACAAATTCTGGATTTTGAGACCAAAAGGATATGGTCTGTCCCGTGTCGGCTAATATATGCAAACTAGTCACATAAGCCGGTCCGAACGCGACAAGTGCGTAACGAGTAACCAAAAGAGTCATATACAGGTTTCCTAAGTTAATATTCCTTAAATATGTTGCGATATCAGTAGGATACCTTCCATTATGCCCAAAACGAGTTTAATCTCAAAATAAGCCCCGTAGGGGTATTTTGGTCATTTTAAAGGTTATTAAAGAGTTTAAATGAAGTTCTGAGATTCAGGTCCGAATACATCAGTAAAATAACTTATTTTAATAGGTCATATCAGTTGATAATAAGTCTTATATGGCAAAATGGTTTTAAACCCAAACTATGCGTTTAATACGCGTAAAAAGTCATTTTAAGCGATTTCCGGGTTATACAGGAAATTTGAGTTTTCTGATCAGGTTATAAAGTTCAAAATACTTTATTTATTATATAAAATCAGTAGCAATTGGATTGGTGTCAAAATACTATGTAGAACTCATTTTATGACCGAAAAGGGTATATTCGGTATTTACCGAATTAATGCCATAACCTTTGGTTATGAGCAGGTTAAAAATAATTAAAAATCTTTAAAAATCCCAAAATATTATATTACATCAGTGGGTAAAAGTTTTGGTGTCAAAAATTGGGTTTAGATAGGCTTTATGCTAATTGCGCCTTTTAATTACTAAAAGGCGTTATAATTACGCTAATGAGCATAACTCCTAATCTAGCCCTCCAACTGATGTAAAATTTTAGGGACATGTTTATAAATCAGTAACAAAGGTTATTGTCCTTTCACATATCCAAAATTCTCTTTTTATGGTCAAAAGGGCGTATTGGTCAACATTTAAGCAATTAACGGAAACATGTAAACGAATCGGATAATCAATGAACCAACCACAGAGGGTTATGCTAACATGTAGCCTGGTCCTAAGGAAGCTCTAAGGCATTTCCAAATCATACTAAATCAGGTCAGAACTGAAGTCAAAGCAAAAGTCAAAGTTTTACGACTTTCGGTTCCGAACCGGGTCTAAACAGAAAATTGTCGGATCAAACAAGCTTAGACCAGTTATTATACTTATTACTAAGTTATATGAGTGATAAAATAGGTTACATTCCTTCTACATTGTTAATTACATGTTAATTTGCAATTTAAGCTTCTGTTGACTTTTTCTAGACAACTTTGACCCGACATTTTATCTAGTTAGAGTGGGAATCAGAGGGTGCCCTTTTTAAGGGTTTATTGCCCACATAATTACCAACTTATAACTACCTTCAATTCGACTAATCACTGGACCATTAATGATTAATCGCTAAGTCAACCGTTAATTACGACGGTTTGACTTTTAAGCTAAAACTAAGTAAAAACTCAACTAAGAAAGGTTAAGCATACTTACTGAAGTCCAATGCACGACTAGGAATGTCTTGGGTCTGCTCTTAAGCTCCAGGAAGCTCCAGAAATGCAGAAGTGAGGTGTGATCAATGGTTGCAACATGAGGCCTTTATATAGTGTTTTAATCTCATTAGATTGTTGACAACTAAGGCTACAACTGATCATGGATCACCCACAAGTGTCCCTAAGTGCCTAGGAATGTTTAGGGGTTGCCCATGGATGAGAAAATATCTTCTTAAGTCGGTTCCAAGGCTGAACAACCAACATTCACGTTTTTCTGCATCTGGGAGTCTGACGCGGCCCGCGTAAGATCTTAATGTGTCTTACGCGGCCCGCCTAAGGCCTGACTTCAGGTTTTAAACTTTTTAGTTATTGCATGTTGGCTCTTGGCTCTTCAAAAGGTCATTTTACCTTTGTTTCTTGCATTATGGGCCTTTCAAATTTACCCATAAGGGTTCCAAGACTTGTTTAAACATTGGCAAGTCCTTGGTTAGCTTTGTGCTTACCCGTAAAGTCATAATTTCCAACGTTGATGCTTTTAACCCCTCGTATACGAATTTGATCATAACTTTCTCATACGATAACGAAACTTTATGAAATTCTTATCACACATTCTAGTGAGCATAATTAATCGTTACAAAGCTTCGGGTTTGCTAAAAGGTCACTCAGAGGTATACTTTAAACATGTTGACGCATTTAACCCCTGTAGTTTGTAATCTCTCACTTTCTTTCATATTTAGCTTCGTATGATCCATGATTTATTCGTTTGAAGGTATAAACATCATGTAGGGTTATTTTAAAAATGTATTTATCCATTGTTGACATTTTGAACCCCTATATTCACATGCTTTCCATGTTTGTCGACTTTACTCCCTCTAGAGTATTCTTTCACACGTTCAAGCTTATGACACGTGTCAATCCATTATAGGGCGTGAATTTTTGAGGTGTTACAAAGAGGTAGACTTTTGAGAGTTGATCCTGCATAAGTAGCGATACAGCGAGTGATTTGACCGAGAGTTGACAAGCGAGAGCGTTTCGAATAAGAGAGATCGGTTGCGATAGCGAGAAGGTGACGTAAAGACAAAAGTAATATCCCCCGAGTTGGCGTTCCAAAATACTTCATGTTGCGAAGAATTCGTTGGTTCGATGCGATTGTAACTTTAAAGAACTTGAAGGGTTTCTCATGACGTAGGGTTATCTGAGTCGATCGTTAACCAACGTTACAAGAAACGTTCGTTTTTAGATATTTAAAAGAAATTTGGAAGGAAATCTTGAAAATTTTTCTTATAACGTAAGGTCAACTGAGTTGATGTTAACCAATGTTGCAAGAAAGTTTAGGTTTTTAAACATTTTAAAGAATTCGAAAATGAAAACTGGGTTACGGAAACTCTCCTATGGCATGGGTTCAAGTTAAACTCGATGTCGAACCAACGTCTTAAGAAAGACTTCGTTTCGTTGTTGCAAAAGTTTTTTTTTTAAAGAAAACTGGACTTATGAGACTTCCCCTGGGCATGGAGTTAAGCTGATTCGATGTTACCTCCACATTGTGAGGAATTTCACTTGTCCCATGGTTTTAATAAAAGTTTTATAAAAATCAGTTTTAACCGTTTGAAAAAGACAATTTAGCATCGAGCCCCACTTGGCACCTTCCCACGGAAGTTCGTTAATATGATTAAAACATTTATATATAGGAAGTAACAGCGGCGTATCCACCATGTTTCTCCCATATTACTTCTGTTTCGTGAGGCGGTGTCATGTGCGCCGATACGACATGGATAGAATTGCGCTCACTCGGTCCAATCGATAGAAAGTCCGACCGAGTATAAGATAGAATCGAATAGGTTAAACCGGCGAGTTGAATTGCGAACGTAGCTACAACAGCGTGCGCGAGTAGCCTGATGACACAAAACATTTATGTGTCGTGTCTGGGTAGACGTCGAGTGATAATCGATAAGCGAATAACGCGTTTTCGATTAGATTCCACTTTGAACCCACATGGCACGTTTCCACGAGAGTTTGCTAACATGGTGAAACACCACGTTTAACCAGGTTAGTTTTGCCTCGTGAAGCGATGTCATGCGTACTAATACCACACAGACCGCAATGAACACCAAGCGAGCGATAAGCGGTACGCGATACGCGAATAAGCGATAGACTATACACGATAAGCGATAAGCGATTAGGTGATTAAGCGAATCACAACACCAGCAATGACGGCGATGATAAACGAATTACGATAAGTTGCAGTTGTTGCGTTGCAAGCGATGAAGGTATGCGCGGTTTATGCGGTTCGTTTTGATTGATTAACACCATAGAGTTTAACTAACATCAGACCCCACATGGCCTTTTTCCACGAAAGCCCGCTGATATGACTAAAACGCCCTGCTTTAACCATATGAGCTTCATTTCGTGAAGCGAGGTCATGTGTGCTAACTTAACATAAATATCACTGATAGCGGTAGACGATAGCGATGGTGATAACGATCAAGCGATATAGCGATTCACATAATAAGCGGTAGTGATCCTCGTAGTAATCAATAGAGATTGCGAGATATACATGATAAGCTATTGCGATTAGCCGAGGATGGTAGAATAGGTCCTCACTCAGACAACATCGTGAACGTTAATGTGCTTGATGAGATTGGTCGCGACAGACTTACGACCAGTCTTGCGTCGATGCAATTGCCCTGCGGGGGTAGACTCTCCAGAGTCCGTCGATGAGGCGATTGCACTGCGTTTGCAGACTTACAACAAGTATTGTGATGATGCGGTTTGGTTGTTACGCCTTGCGATTGAGTGTAGTGTGTTGAAAATAATCACAATAGTATAATAGGTCTAATAACGTTCAACTCCACGTGGCACTTTCTTCACGGAACTTCGGTAGTATGATAAAGCACACCTTGCTTGACCCCTACTACTTAAATCCCGTGATTTGGTGTCATACTTTGTCGAAACGCTTATGGCACCTTAGAATTCATTACGATCTCCATGCACTGATCCAAATAATCCCGTGTGCACCCGTGATTAATCGTTCCTTGCACGTTTATCGTACCTTGTTCTAAGAGTGTAGTGAGGGTAAAACACATTATTTCGTGATATAGTATATAGTATATGTGTGAATCTAGTCTAAGTGCGACGACTAGAGAGTGAAAGAGGAAACGAAAGCGAGAGTTAACGTTACACACAGTGGCAACATCGAGTAATAGAGTAGGTTCAACACTTAGAAATTAACGTCGAAAATCGTATCATTACAACATTAACCTACGCTTGCTAGATGTCTGGTGTTGAAGACTTTTGTTGGAGCTGCTGTTGTTATACTTAGGTTCGCGGTTTGATGCGGCAGTTGCGGGTGAAGTGACCGTAACGGTTGCAGTTATTGCAATAGCGACAGTCAGCCCCATTTGGGTGATGATAGGTACATGAGTAACACTGAGGATGAGCTCCAGTGTAAGCTCGTTTTGGAAACACCGGAACTGCTTGAAGAGGTTTCGGTTGCAGCAGTTCGGTTGTTGATGAGCTCGGGCTTGAAATCTTTCGTTTGCGGCTGGGTTTGTTGGTGTCTTGCGATGAGGTGTCGTCGTTGGAGGATTCGTCTGAGGACTCACTTGCAGAATCTTTGGCCGAGTCGTTGGAAGAACCGTCGGCAGATTCGTCAGAAGAATCGTCGGCATATCCGTCAGAGGAATCGTCAGCAGATTCATTTGAAGACTCTATGATAGGATCGTCTGAAGAATTAATGACGATCGCTTGATAAGTTTGCTTGATAGGATTCTTGGAGAAAAACCCTTCCATTAGTCGTTTGTTGTTGATTTATGCGGCTAAGCGGTAGGCCTCTTCGATGGTAGCAGGTCTTGCAGCTTCGAAAAAATCACCCACACACTCAGGCAAGGCACGAACGTACTTCGTGATGGCTTTTTCTGGAGTGTTGACTTTACTTGGGCAAATTATGCTAAGTTGTTTGAACCTTGCGGTGTAGCCAGTATTGTCATTTTCGACTTGCTTGATTTTCCAGAATTCGTCTTCTAGCTTCTGAACTTCGTGGGGAGGGCAATACTCCTTCTTCATGAGTTCTTTCAGCTCATTCCAGGAGAGGGCGTAAGCTGCAGAGGTCCCACGTTTGTTTTGTTCGGCGGTCCACCAGTCGAGTGCTCGCGATTGAAATACTCCAGTAGCGCAAGTGGTACGAAAACTATCGGGACACCCGACGAAGGGTAACCTCGATAGAGTCGAACCACCGGAGTAGTTGAGATACACCTCCTTCACCCGTGAACTCCATCGGGTCACAGGCATTGAAGTGTTTGTATAGAAAAGTAGATTGCGGCTCTTTTGTCTTGACGTCTTCCGAAGCTCGAGAGTTGTTAAGAGAGTGCACTTGAGCGACGATCTGGGGAATCATTTCGGCCACTCCCTTGACCACAAGGGAGGCGATTCTCTTTTTTAAGACGTCGACCCGGACTAGGTCGAGTCTTGCCTAATTCCCTATAGTTATGGCTCTGATACCAATCTGTCACACCCTAACCGATGGCGGAATCATCGGGGCGCGACACTAGGCGAATCAGATTGCTCAGGAGAATCCATAACAACTATATTGTGATAATATTTATTACATTCGTTATCCCATACTAACAAATAATACAATCACATAAGTTATCACAGATTTCTTGTCCTCTCGAACAATACAAATCCGACAACCTTGATTTTAGTTGAGTTTCTAGACTTCCTAGCTTGATTTGAAATAGCCTGCGATCTGGCCTGCAACATACGTTAAAATATTTGTCAATACAAAGGTATTGGCGAGTATACAGGTTTGATATGTATAGCGTAATAGATTAAAAAGGTACTGCGAATTTCTACATGCATAAACGTAACACACGACATATATACTCACAAGACTGATGCTACCAACTAAGTCCTCGATGCTCGAATACGCGATGGCAAACTAGACCCCGTCGGGCGCAATAGTACTATACTAGTCGTGGTGGGACGTCGCAAGTATAAGTCCTAGCACATATGCAACTAGCATCACGTATATCTATGCATAACAATTATTCGCAAGTGATAATTCGATTGATTGAATAATTCGTTTGATAAGTTCGATTTGTTAGGAACGTATGTTACACCCAAAAATGTGATTAAAATGGGTTCAAGCATACTCACAGTGCGTGTATAGCGAGAGCACAGTTTGATTGGATTGGTTACGAGTATGTCTGCGTTAAACGATGCACGATTTAGGCGGAAAGTAGTATTGTATGGTAGTTATCCAGTCGGATAGTGCCCATCCGGTCGGATAACCCAACCGGTCGAATAACAATTCAACGGGTCAGATGACAGATGAATAGCCCCATCCGGTCGGATAACCCATCCGGTCGGATAACATGTTCAATGGGTCGGATGACAGTCATTCGGTCGGATGACATGCTATCCGGTCGGATGACACGTCTGTTTTAACGTCCCAATCAACTGTTTTTGAGTGTGTTTGGAAGAAATACGTGTGGTTTCACTGAGAGGTTGCGATATCATTTTAAAGAATGATATTTCATCAGTTTCGACCCGTTCTAACCGCCGGGAACCACCCCGTTCCATCAGATCTGGCCGTTCTTGACGGTTTCTCATGTTTAATCCCGAAATCGTTCAGTTCTTGATTAAATACATATATTTTTAGGTGAGATTGTTATAAAAACATGTGGAAATCACCCAGATCTGAGTCGTTTATGGTGGGATGAGGTCACACTTTGAACTTCATATGAACTCTTGGTGACATCACCTTAAAACACTTCAAATCAGTAGATTTCACGGTTAAAAATCGAGTTCTCAAAGACAGAATGATGTAGAATTGAGTGTAGATCTTAGAGGTACAAGTTTTAGGTTGAAATCTTACCGGAATCACGAGGAATCGAGAGAAAAGGGTCCAAGAGTGTGCTTGGTCGAGTGGGAGCTGTCACATCATTGTTCAAGTGATGTGACGCGCTATTTATAGGCAACAGAGTGAGCTGGAGTGTACTGGGTCGGATGGCTCATCCGTTCGGGTGGCCCATCCGTTCGGGTGGCCCATCCGTTCGGGTGGCCCATCCGTTCGGATGGCCACTCCGGCGTGGGGAATTTCTCCGTTTTCGAGCGTTGCGATAGTTTTTGGGGTACGCGCTTTGTGTTATTATTATTTTATATATCTATTATTATTATTATTTTATATATCTATATCACTAGGGGTCGTATTTACGTATCCATATTTCAAAGTTTCGATATAACAGTCGGTTTTCGTTTCGAGTGTGCGATTACTAGCGACGCTTCACGGTCATCAAGGAGGGTAGTATAGGTCCTTTCTCGATGTCATCGTGAACGTTATTGTGTGTTGTGCCACAATGACTGACGGGGTACCACTCACTCGTATTGTCATCATCGTCACGACGACTGGAGCTATAGCACTTACCTGAGAGTCTTTGTTAGAGTTAGTTGTCTGCGTTCCGACACATCACGACCACCGAGGAGGGTAGAATAGGTCCTCACTCAATGTCATCGTGAGTGTTAGTGTTTGTGATGTGATGTAGCGATAATGTATTGCGAAAATATGCGATTATCCTTCGAAGAGCGATGTATGCGACATAGTTACATTATGATCCGAATCTCTGGTGCTAGGCGTAATGAGTATATCGAGTAGTAACAACGCACAAAAGTGCGGGTTGTTACAACGGGGGCGTGTTCAACGAACACGCCCCGTGTCCAGTTACCTGAACTGGACGTTTTTCTGCAGACCCTTGAGCACGGGGCCGTGTTGGCTGGGCACGGCCCGTGCTGAACTTCCTGTAATGAAGAAAAATGTTCGGGAGGCTCTGTTTTTGTGCATGGGGTGTTGGTTCAAGTCTCCCTTAGTATCCTTCACCATCCAAGTGTGTTTTATTCCTGAAAATTAAAAATTAAACTAGAAAACATAAAGGTTAATCTAAACTAAACTACAGATAGTTCAGCGGAATGCCTCCGTGGTGCGCCACGTTTATAAGGGTCCTTGGCTAGACCCAAAGCCAGTCATATGTTACCCAAGTGGGATGGTTTGCATCCCATGTTGCACCGTCGGAGAGCATCATCTAAGCTTGAGTCTATGACTTTCATGTAATTGACCGGGTCGTCATCTTCTACTCTTTTGCCAACCCCAAACGTCATCTCCTTGCCCCCAACCCTCAATGTTAGTGTTCCACCTTTCATGTCCACCATTGCGTGAGCCATGGCCAGGAATGGTGTTCCTAATATGAGTGGCACTTCGGTATCTTCCTCCATATCTAATATGACAAAGTCGGTCGGGAAGACAAATTCTCTGACTTTAACCAATAGATTTTCGGCGACACCTTGTGGATATTTAATGGACCTATCGGCGAGTTGTATGCTCATTTTTGTAGGGCTTGTTTTTCCTAGGCCGAGTAGGTCGAACATTGATGCGGGCATGAGGTTGATGCTAGCCCCAAGATCGGCTAGTGCGTTGCGTATGAGTGATTCTCCAATCGAACATGGGATGGTAAAGCTTCTGGGATCGATCTTCTTTTGAGGGAGTTTGTTGAGTAGCAAGGCGGAGCAATCTTCACTTAAATTTACTAATTGCAATGATTCGATTTTCCTTTTATGAGTGAGGAAGTCCCTCATAAATTTTGAATATTTAGGCATTTGAGTTAGGACTTCGACAAATGGAATGTTAACATGCAATTGTTTTAGTAAATTTACGAATTTTGTGAATTGCTCATCGGTTTTTGGCGAAGTAACCGACCGGGGTACGGTACCGGAGGAGTCTTGGTAGGCTCTTAGGAATCGTCTCTTTTTGAGGTGTTGGTGAAGCTACGGTTTGATTAGACGGGCTCTTATCGGTTGGAGGGATCGGAGCCTCCTCGGGACCTATGGTACGATTTCTCAATGTGATGAGATGTACTTGCGCCTTCGGGTTGGTTTCAGTATTACTGGGTAATGCGCCTTGTGGTCTCTCAGAGAAATTTTGAGCTAGTTGATTTAGTTGTTTTTAAATGTTTTAAATACTAGCTTGTTGATTTCTAAAGTTCGATTCCAGTTGTTGGAATTGATCCGATTTTTTCTTGTCGGTGTCGGAGATGAGGTGAGAGACGGTATCTTCAAGCCTCTCTCGTCCACCTTGTTGTTGTTTAGAGAAATTTTGTGACTCGTTTCTTGGTTGTTGAAAGTTTGACCGTTGGTTTAGATTATGTTGGTTACTCCTATTGCCGGGTTCTCTCCAACCAAGGTTAGGGTGGTTACGCCATCCTTGGTTGTAGGTACCCGTTGGAGGACCTGACGGCCTAGGTCTGTTATCAATGTAGTTTACCGTTTCTGTTTGATTGTCCATTTCTTTCATAAAACTCCAATTTTCATGTGACCCACCACACACTTCACAAGCCATAACCGAGGCCGTTTTTGCCATTTCTAATTTTTTTTTATTTCTGAAGAAAGGGCCTCGATTTGGGCTTGCAAGGAGGTGCTTTCGTCAACCTTATGGGAGCCCGGGGCAATATATTTTGTGCCCCAGGGAGTGTGCCACTAAAAATTGGTTTGAGCAATTTCCTCAATTTGATTATAAATTTCATTTGGGCGACGATTACCTAAAAGTCCCCCGGAGCTAGAGTCGAGTGTTTGTCTTGTGTGTGGCAGTAACCCATTATAGAAGGTGGATACTTGTTGCCATACTGCAAGACCATGATAAGGACACTTTCTTAGTAGCTCCTTGAACCTTTCCCAAGTTTCATATAAGGATTCCCCATCCTCTTGTGAATATGTATTAATTTCAGTCATTAATTTAGCCGTTTTAGCAGGAGAGAAATACTTATATAGAAACTTTTGAGCTAGTTCATCCCAGGTGTTTACCGAACCAACTGGGAGGGTATTAAGCCAAGCCTTAGCTTGGTCTTTTAGTGAAAATGGAAACATTCAGAGGCGGATGGAGTCATTTGATGCTCCATTGATCCGAAAAGTATCACATATTTCCAAGAAGTTAGTAATATGTAAATGGGGATCTTCGTCCACAAGCCCATGGAATGTTGCGGAGTTTTGGAGCATTTGTATCAAATGCGGCCGAAGTTCGAAGTTGTTGGTGTAGGATCGTCGTGTGACCCTAACGAGTCAATCTGAAGAGTTCAGAATCAATATCAAAGGCGGAATCAGTAATATCGATGTAAACACAGCTTGATACTTCCTAATTATCTTCTTTTATTGATTTCCAAAGCTTTTACAAATCAAATGACAATCCGGCAGCACCTCGGCTCTGAATCAAAAGATCTAATTCCGTTTCAAATGACCAAGTGCTTCAGCTATATATAGAGTGGGTGATTCCGCTTGAAAGTGTCACTGCCCATTTCAAGCGGAATTACAAAACGTAATTTCGTTTGAAATTGTCAATGACACTTTCAAGCGAAATTACCCAAACACATACATACAAACCCTAGATTTTAACCTACTGAGCACTGGTTTATCCTATCTAGACATAAGACTCGATAAAGACGAAGTTAATAGACATTTGTGCACCAACAGACCCCCCCTTGGATGTTGACGAAGTCTTTGGCGTCAAATCTTCAGTCTTTAGTCTTTGTCTATCTTCTAGCTCTATCTAATTTGCTGACATTGTAAGCATCCTTTAAATCTTCTTCTTCTTCTATCAACAGCTAGCATGAATCACAGAATCTGAATCTTTAACAACCTTCAAACTCCCCCTTGAATGTAGATCCAGAATCTGTATCTGACTTTTAAGTCTTCAGACTCCCCCTATCAATTAGCTGGGATTTTGCTATGCTGTTTTCTCAATAACAAACTTGTTACCTGCACAATCTCTACCTAAATATAAGGTTTATGATTATGACAATTTCAATCCAAACTTACCATTTTACTTCATTTGTTGGTTTTGTCAGAATTTAGAAATCCACTTAGGTATCCAGGTCCAAGTTAATGACCCTGAGTACTCAATTTGTCTACCAAGTCCAATTTAATGACCTTGGTTGACCTAAGACAAATCACACTGACATTTTGTACAAATTTTTCAAAACACTTTTCTGAAAATCACAAGTTTCAACTTAATGAACTTGTATTGACTTTTCATTTTTTCAGATTTAACATGATAAGCTCACAACCCTTCTATCCAGCTCAGAAACTTTCTGCATCTGCTTCAAACTGCGAATCTGAAGATCAGCTTTCCACTTTGGTTTGTCAGAAAAATAAAGTAGAAATGTAAAATCTTTTTGGATTTTGAATAAAGTTTCTAGACTAGAAATGAATTACATAAATAAAATGCAGTAAATGTAAACTATTTACAAACATATTTTTGGTGAGCGTGTTAGGGAATCATATCAGCTATTTGACAAGTCACAAGTACCGTTAAGCTTTAATTACATACTCAGAATTAAACAATTCACTTAGATTGTCGATATACTGATCCACTTAAATTCTCACACAATTTTCAATTTGTCCAGGATACGGATTAGGTGTATTAAGAACTTAAACTCATTCATGTGTCCCACCTCTTGAATATACTCCCGTATCCAGATCCCAATATTCAGTCTTACAGGTGAGTATACCACAGATGATATCTGTAAGGGGTTAATTGCGAGGTCCGTGAGAGCTCAGGTCAGAACTTCCGTTCAGCAGAGAGATGACGGCTTCGACTTTAAGTGGGTCCCCTTTAGAGGATCTTTTTTACAACAGCACATGATTAGCATTTTTCAATGTTTCATCATTTTTTATGCTGAGGGCAGGCTTTTATTTCAAGCAGCAGTAAAGTATTATACGGGGACTAGGCCATTGCTTCCGCAAAATCAGAAGTCCCGGGATAATACCCCAGATATCACTGAGTATAAAGACCTAGTATCTCAGAAAGAGGGATCTTTCAAACAAGATTTCAGGGGTTACCTATATATCCAAGTAGTGTCCCCACGAAATAAGTAAGTAAAGATTTAGGTTTATATCCCGAACAAACCTACTAAATGTGTAAAAACCTATCGGCACATCATCAGCGAGACTGTTTAATCACTTTTAAACTTTACATATCTTTAGCATACTGTAACTGTCAAGCCAATGTACTATCATTTTCCCTTTTTACACAAGCTCTTTTCTGGTTTTCTATTGTTTTTGTATTTTTGAAATTTTTTACTGTTTTTGTATTTTCTGAAAATATTACCCTATACTCCCCCTAAATACCAAAACAAGTAAAAAATCAACAAACCATTGCAGATTGCTTCTCAACATCATCTACAATGTCTCCTTCATCAACGCCAAGAATCTCTTCCAACACCGATAAAAGCTTCATACCGTTCAATTTTAACAAATATTGTAAACGAGTTTTATCAAACACTTTGGTATGTAAATCAGCTTTTTGTTCGTCAGTGTGGATTTTCTCAATTCGTATCAACTTCTTCTCGAAACAATCTCGGATGAAGTGATGACGAATTTCAATGTGTTTCGTTTTAGCGTGATGAACAGGATTTTTAGTAATGTTTATCGCTGCCTCATTATCAACAAAGATAGGGGTGCTAAGAAATTGCAAACCGTAGTCGCGCATCTGTTGCTGGATCCACAAGATCTGAGAGCAGCAACTGCTAGCAGATACATACTCAGCTTCACATGTGGACAGAGCTACAGAGGTCTGCTTCTTGCATTGCCAGGTAACCAATCCTGGTCCGAAAAACTGGCACCCCGCTGCTGTTGATTTAGCGTTAACTTTGCAGCATCCGAAATCAGAATCGGAATACCCTTCGAGCGTGAAATCACCTTCTTTTGGATACCACAACCCCAGTGATGGAGTTCCTTTCAGGTAGCGTAATATCTGTTTCACAATCACCATATGCGAAGCTCTCAGGTTAGATTGAAATCTTGCTGCGAGGCAGGTTGGATACATAATATCGGGTCTTGAAGCTGTCAAGTACATCAGCGATCCGATCATGGAACGATACAACGTTTCATCTACCTTCTCTCCGGTGAGATCAGGGTTTATCCCATGGTTCGTCGCTAACGGGGTGGAAGCTGGAGTAGAACCTGACATCCCAAATTTCTCTAAGATATCATGAACGTACTTCGTCTGATGTATGAAAATTCCCTTAGGCAGTTGATCAACTTGAAGTCCCAAGAAGAATTTCATCTCACCCATCGATGACATTTCAAATTTCTGCTTCATAACTCTTTCAAAGTCTTTGCACAGATTTTCATTTGTAGACCCAAATATGATGTCATCCATGTATATCTGAACTATCAGAAGATGTCCGTCGACCTCTTTGGTGAAGAGAGTGGCATCCACTTTTCCACGGATGAAGCTGTTGGCTAGCAGGTGTTGAGACAAAGTCTCGTACCAGGCTCTTGGGGCCTGGTGTAAACCATACAACGCTTTATCCAGCAAATAAACCTTGTCTTTGTGGATTTGATCGGCGAAGCCTGGTGGCTGTCTGACATATACCTCCTCTTTTACCTTCCCATAGAGAAACGCCGATTTGACATCTAGCTGATAAACTTTAAAATTTTTCCAAGATGCAAATGCTAGGAAGATTCTGATCACTTCAAGTCTAGCAACCGGAGCATACACTTCAGTGAAATCTATACCCACCTGCTGACTGAAACCCTGGACTACGAGTCGAGCTTTGTTACAGATAATAACCCCTCGATCGTCTCTCTTGCACTTGAATACCCACTTGGTGTTTATCTTCCTGTGACCATCAGGCAAGTCTACCAATTTCCACACTCCTAACTTCTCAAACTGACTCAGCTCCTCTTGCATCGCATTGACCCAAGAATCTTCAGTTAGTGCTTCTTTGTATGTTCGCGGTTCAATCTGCGAAATAAAACAACTTAGTGAAAACTCAGTTTGTAACGGAGCTACTGTAGAATAAAAACAAGTAAGGCCTTGGTCAATTTGATGTCTAGTGCGAACGTCTGATTATAATTCTCCAATAATCAGCTCTTCTGGATGATACGAAAGAGTTCTCGGCATCACCTCGCCTGGAACATCTACCTCGTCTTCCAAATTTGTAACATTCTGATTTGCACCTTGTTCACTGACTGGAATTGTTTTGACTTGAAAACTGGATCTGCTCCCCCTCAGAATCTGAATCACCACGATCGAATATAGGTCTATCATCAGATTCTTGATTATCGTTGACTGCCGTCTGATTGTCAAGATTTTGCTGAATATCATCATGTACTCCAGCATTACTAGGACTGGCTTCGCCGTCATTGGAAGCTCGATTTTGACGTCTAGAATACTCAGCTGGAAATCTTTCTTGTGATTCTTCATACTCTCTCAGAATATCCAACTCGTCAAAAAAATCTGTTTCTTCTTCAATGTCAAACGAATCCCATATAGTATCGTAATTAAAACGCCATGAGTCACCTGGATTCTGCGGTGGCATAGTATAACCTTGGCATTCAACAATGTGTGCTTCAATAATCCGCTTCAAGCTTGGAACAAAGACTCGCTTTAATGGACTTGAGTAACCCACATATATTCCTTCAATGCTCTTTGCCCCAAATTCACCAAACGGCTCTAGAACAGTGCAAGGAGACCCAAACGGTTCTAAATACTTCAGGTTCGGTTTGCGGTTATTGATCAGCTCGAAACATGTCTTGTTGAATTTCTTCACTGTAAGAACCCGGTTGAGTGTATAGCATGCGGCTGACACTACTTCTGCCCAGAAATTAACAGGTAGTTTGGAATCAGCAAGCATCGTCCTGGCCGTTTCAATTAGCGTCATGTTCTTTCTTTCAGCTACTCCATTCTGCTGCGGAGTGTAAGGCGCGCTAAATTCATGCAATATACCTCTTTCATCACAATATTCTTCCATTTTGAAATTCTTGAACTCGGTACCATTGTCACTTCGTAATCTTCTGATGCGGGTTTGGTACAAGTTTTCCATCTTCTTGAAAAGCATCATCAAACGATCAAACGTCTCATCTTTTGACTTCAAAAATAATACCCATGAAAATATTGAGTAATCGTCTGTAACTACTAGACAATAGAGATCCCCAGTTATGCTTTTGACGTTCACTGGACCAAACAGATCCATATGGAGTCTCTCTAAAGGTCTCGAGATTGAGTTTTCCTTCTTCCCAGGGTGAGATTTCTTCTTTTGCTTGCCTTTGACATAGCTAATGCACTCCCCCTCAAGATGAAAACCTTTCACATGAACACCAATTACTAAGTTGTTATGCACCAGGTGATTCATTTTTCGCAAGTGAATATGACCCATCTTTCGATGCCATAACTGTGATTCTTTTTCCGTTGCTCTTGACATAAAACAATGAGCCTGACCCGTGGTAGTAGTTGCTACACTCATGTCCAACACGTACAGATCATTGACTCTAGGTGCTCTCATGATAATCAATTCTTCAGGAACAACAAATCCTGGTTTCAAGATCAAACATTCTTTGTCTGTAAAGTGCGTTGTATACATACGATCACAAATCTGAGATATGCTTAGAAGATTGTTTTCAAGCTCGGCGATGTAGGTTACTCTTTCAAACGTGACAATTCCATTCGATAAAGTTTCTTCACCAACTATTCGACCACCTTGATTCCCTGCAAAACCTACATAACCTCCATTAAACCCTCGAACATCGTACAATAGGGTCTTCTTCCCCGTCATGTGCCGAGAAGCTCCACTATCCATAATCCAACGTGAAACGGATCTTGGAAGCTCCTGCACATTTCAAAAAAACTTTAGTTAGATGTTGATGTCACCCAAGCGTCTTTCGACTCGGGTAACTTGACATTGAGGTGAGTTTTGTGGCGGAAAATTCTTGTCATTCATCTTTAAGCTCTCCTCAGACCCAATCTCAACCTTTTTGTATAAATAGAAATCATTTTGAGAAGGTTGACCAGATGATTGGTCTTTCTTTGGTACATTCTTCTTTTCAGAAGTAGTAGCCTCTTGTGGTTCAAGTTTCTCATAGTAATCCAAAGGTACATGCATCTTCTTAGTTGAAGATGATGATTTTGCAGTCTCAGAAACCTTTGGTTTTGGAGAAATTGTATTCTTTTCAACAACTTTTGGCTTCCATGTTTGTTGAGATGACGCAACCGTTTGTAAAACTTGTCATTTTTAGTTACCACATTCTTTACCGGTTCAGTTTTGATCTTAGTGTTTTCATTTTTCAAAACTTTCTTCTCAACAACCATTAAATCTTTTCCTTTTGCATCAGCTTTCTTTTTCTGACTCTCAGCAACTTCAGTCTTAGGCTTCAACTTGGTACACTTTCGTGCAATATGTCCAACTTGATTGCATTTGAAGCATGTTCGGGTGTCAACTACCCGACTTGTGCCTTCAGACTGAGGTTGTGAGGCCTTCTTCTCAAAGAACTCTTTGTTTGATTTTGAAAAAAAAATTAGATTCTTCATCAGAAAGTGAACTCGAACTTGAACTTCTCACAAACACTTTCTTCTCTACAAACTTCTTGTTTTGAACATTCCTTCTTTGATAATTCTTACCACCCTGATATCCACCCGACCATCTGTTTTGGTTTTTGTTATAAAAACGTGGTGGAACAACTGGTTTCTTGTAGTAAGCTTTATCTTTTTCAAAATTCATTTGCCTCTTTGTCTGATTTAAACCTTCTACTTCAGACATATCAATTTCAACCAATTTGAACACATTTTCCAATTTAGCAGCATTAACATTCTCCAGTGGAAACTCAGAATCCGAATACAACTTATCCGATCCCGACATCTTGTACATGACAAGAGTAGGTTCTTCATTTAAGTTGTTTTTGGATTTTGGTTTCGGAATGTAATTGTTCAAGAAACATTCTTCATCCTCAGTTGAATCACTTTCAGACTTCAAAACATTCTCAACCATGCTTTTAACAATTTCTGACTGAACACTATCCTCATCGGATGATGTATTGAATGTAACATCAATTGACTCTGGAAGTTTAACCTCATCAATTCCTTCATCATCATAACCAAACCGGACTTTTTCTTTGAAAAATTATTTAACACTGGCGGTGGAACCTGATGGTACCCAACCCCAGTTCCATCCGAATAAACATCTTCGCCTGCTTTGTTTTTCCCGATGGGTTTGGGAACAATGTGTTGTAAAACAAAGCTTGCGAAGTTGTAACTGGTTAATTTCATATTGATACGCTCATTTTCAATTTTAGCTTCTTGAACTTGAAGCTTCAGATTAGCAATCTCATCCAACTGTTGGTTGATTTGCTCTTCTTTAACTCTAAGAACACCGGTCAGCTGAAGATTCTCTTTGTCTGTTTTACCAATTCTTTCATCAGAATCTTTTACCATTCGTTTTAGTTTTTCAAAATTTTCTGAAATTTGACGATTTTCAAGAATCAATTTTTCATTTTCTTTCCTAATTCTTTCTACGTCATTTTTATCGTTTTCGATTTTCTCAGTTAATTCTTTTAATTTGTCGTTCGAAGCTTTTAACAATTTATCACGGTTTAAGATCTGATCTTCAACACTTCTGACTCTACCAGTCAGTTCTTCAACCTTCTTACCGCTGAGGTAAGCAATTGTACTACAAACTTTGCACTCTTTCATGCAATTTTTGCAGTCGTTCTCAGATTTAACTTTCTTACCTGACTCATGTGTATCGTTTGAAATGACCTTGTTTTTGGACTCAGTTCCAGAACCAGAAACTACCTATAGTTCTTTTGCAGCAAGAACTTTGTCAGCCATCTTCTTCAAGTTTTCTGCGGTAAACTCTTGTGACGTATCAATAATCCCGTCATCAACTTTCTTTGGCTGCGGCTCTTTCTCTTTCTCTTTCTCATCAGCTTCTCCTCCTCCCCACCACATTCTTTGCCTGGTTTCTTCTTCTTCAGCAATTTGTTTGGTGAGAGTTTCAACATCTACAGCATCTGGATCAATAGCTATGTTTCCATTAGGATCGAGATAACATTCTCTATCAGGATCCCATCGATTTGCTTTCTTTGCTTCCATCCATGTACGATAGATTTTTCCTTTCATGAATTGAGCTGATACCTTCCTGTTGACGTACTTCACTTCTTCAGATCTGGTATCTTTAAAAGGAACAATCTTTGCTGTAAAGGCATATCCAACTGCATCTTCCTCTGGCAAAACATCACTCCAATCATAACCTTCATCATCATGAAAAACAACAAGTGCCTTGGATTTTTCTTTAGGTGCCTCCTCTATCTGCTTCATCCTTGGAGGTTCTGCTTTATTTTGATGATAAATTGCTCTTTTGTAATAATCCTCTCGAAAAGGATTTGGAGTATCATCAGTGTAAGCATTTCGGCACTCACGAAATGACCTTTTTGTTTACATTTAAAACATGTGACATTTGACTTGTCAAAGCCTAACTTGGTAGAAGGTCCACCAATAGACTGTCTTCCGGTAATCTCCATGAATCGCTGCGCTCTTCTCACTGCACTCGCCATACACCACCTTATATCAATCAACTCCATCTCCTCAGGATCGATCTGATCGTAGTCTTCTTTTGTTAGGTTGGTGTTTCCAATCTTTCCTACAACGAGGCTTTCGTACGATTCTAACACAGACGCTAAAAACACCATCTGTTGTTTGGCAGATTCTTCACTAAAATTCTGACCATTCTTTAAATCCACAGCAATGTTGCATTGAAATAGATTTTTCAAAACAGATTGATTTTGAGCAGTTGATGAGGATCCACTATGATAACCATTGCTAGGAGTTTCTTGATTCACTGTATTTGAACTTTCTGCAGAAAATGTTGTTTTTGGTGATGCAGATTTCGGGATCATACTTCCTCTGTAATACAGCTCCACATTCTGCTGGTATGATGTGTTGTTGACTTTATTGGATTTTCTGATCTCCAATTCATGGCTTTCCAGTCTTTCGATAAGCAGATCAACTGTCAATTCAGTCGGCTTCACCATATTCTTCAGCATCACTGCAAAATACTGCCAGTCTTGCTCATTTGGTAGTGAATCAAATAATTTGTCAACCAACTCCTCTCGAGTGTATATGATTCCGTGTCTTGCAAGCTCCATCTTCAAATGCCCTAATCTTTCAATCATCTTGGAAACATACTCATTCTTTAAACAACCAAACAAATCAAACTCTTTTCTTAACAATTTCTTTTTGTTTTTAACTATCTCAGCACTACCAACACATTTTATTTTTAATTTTTCCCAAAGGTCTCTCGAATCTTTGTACTCAATCAATGAAATGATGTCGTCTCTCACAGACTGATGAAGCAAAGCAATACACTTTTGTTCAGCAACATATCTTTCTATTTGATTTTCTTCTAAATTTTCATAATCCGTTCTCCCCAAATCAAAACCATATTTCAAGCTTTTCCAACTGAGATATGCAAACGCTTGAAGCCATTCTTCAAATCTTGTAGCCCACCTGTTGTAATCTTCAATTGCCATCAACTTGGGCGGCTTATTGTATGTTCCATATGCACTGTCTACACTCATAGCATCAGAAAGAATTTTCTTTGCACTCGGTGTTGGTGTAGTTTCATTCGTGTTATTTGATGTTCCATCTCCCGAACCACTGGTAAATGCAAACACATCACTAAATGGATTCATGAAATCATCCATCTTTCAAGTACCTGAAACAATCAACAAACACTTAGAAATTTTTTTGGATTTTATCAAACACTGTTTCAAGCGGAATTACTTCAAGCGAAATCAGCTTTTTAAGCGTAATAGACTTTCAAGCGAAATAAGCTTTCTCACACGGAATAAGGTTTTCAAACGAAATCACCAAATGGAATTTAATTTCGTGCGGAATTAGCTTGATTCCAACGGAATCAAGTCACTTTGAAACGAAATAGCTAATTTCGTGTGAACTCTCAAACGGAATCTGATTTCGTTTGAAATCAAACAGCACTTTCAAAAGGAATAAGTGATTTCGTGAGAAATCAACAGCGGTTTCAAACGGAATTAGTCACAAAAGCTAATTCCATGTGAAATCACAAGTGCAATTTCGAGCGGAATTAGGATGACGTCAGCACTGTCGATCACGATTTCGTCAAATTGATCCTGTTTTACTTCGAATTAAGGTCCAATTTTTTCAAGGATTAGTTAAAACAGTGTTTCGCTTATAATATGTGAAAATCAAGCCATTCTGTCCGTTAAATTCTGATTAATTTTGAAAAGAAAGAGTAGAAGTGAGAGAATCCGATGAAATCAAGCTGAATTGGTATGAACTCCTCGTCCTGAGCTTTGATACCACTTCTTGGATCGTCGTGTGACCCTAACGAGTTAATCTGAAGAGTTCAGAATCAATATCAAAGGCGGAATCAGTGATATCGATGTAAACACAGCTTGATACTTCCTAATTATCTTCTTTTATTGATTTCCAAAGCTTTTACAAATCAAATGACAATCCGGCAGCACCTCGGCTCTGAATCAAATGATCTAATTCCGTTTCAAATGACCAAGTGCTTCAGCTATATATAGAGTGGGTGATTCCGCTTGAAAGTGTCACTGCCCATTTCAAGCGGAATTACAAAACCTAATTTCGTTTGAAATTGTCAACGACACTTTCAAGCAAAATTACCCAAACACATACATACAAACCCTAGATTTTAACCTACTGAGCACTGGTTTATCCTATCTAGACATAAGACTCGATAAAGACGAAGTTAATAGACATTTGTGCACCAACAGTTGGCTTCGACATTTGGTGCATTGATAGCGGCGCCAAGATTACCTACGGTGGGTCATAGGTAATCCACGAGGGTACGTTGATCCGCCATTGGAAGTGGGTCCCCCGAAACTTTCTCTTGGTTTTTAGCTTTAAGTCTTTTTCGTAGAAAGTGTTCGGGTTCCTCTAGCAGTTCTTTTTTGTCCCTACTGGAACTGGAGCTCATACACTGCGTAGAAAGTTCAGGTGCGGCGCCTGGGTTCCAAGTCCTTCAATAAAAACAAAAAAGAACGTTGGTCAGAAGTTTCACCACGGCCCCATGCTCAGATGAACACGGCCCGTGGTCGGAGTTACAGTGATTATTTTTCGGATCCCTGTTACTGGAAAGCTCGACATGGCCCCGTGCTGCACCGACACGACTCCTTACTCAGCTCTCTGTAACTCGGAAAATAAAAATTGCCAGTAACAATGCTAGGCACGGCCCGTGTCCGACCAGGCACAACCCGTGCTGAGCTATGCAAAAGCTGAGAATCTAAGAAACATCCTAAAAACACAGAAAAATAAGAAAAACGATTAGGTCATTGATTCCTAACTTTCTTAAAATTCTTGTGTCCCCGGCAACGGCGCCAAAAACTTGATGTGTGCGGTGTTATATAGTTTTTAATGTATATTTGTTTTAGTCCTTTTTAACACTTTAGTCAAGTTTTAGATTTATAAAACACGATATTCTACTAACACTAAACACACACATGGGCAAGTGCACCCAATGTGAGCGTAGTATAGCGTTGGTAAGATACCAAGGTCGTCCAAGGACACAAAAGCTTTTAGTACCGGTTTATCCTCAACGTCTAATCAAATCAAAAGTTTAGAAAAAGGTTTAAACATGAAAAATAAAAACTAAAAATGCTGAAAATAAAAATAAAATAAAAACAGATAGACAAGATGAATCACTTGGATATGACTCGCCTTTAGTGTAACCTTTGATGTTTTCCGCAATTTTTCACTTTTTAAGAGATTATCTTAGTTATAGTAGTAGGCCCCTCTTTTGAAGGTGACGTTACCCTCAACCCAGTAGTTTGAGTCAGCAAGGATACAATCCTAAAGGGTTGGATTATTGGAAGATAATTAATTAAGTTATTAATGCGTAATGTGGTAGGCCCCTCTTTTGAAGGTGACGTTACCCTCGGCTAAGTGGTTTGAGTCAGCAGGGATACAATCCCAAATAGCCGGGTTAATGTATTAATAGTAGTTTACATATGAGGGGATCAAGCCATTCGCACCCCCGCCATCCAATACCAGTGGGTATTGAAGGAGGTCCTATTAAGCTTGACCCAGGTCCTTGTAGGATCTATACACTAAATAAGGCCAGAACCTTACCAAACCATTCCCTTACCCCCGACCAGGTAGCTAACATATCTCCATATAGACTGTGGAGATATGAATGGTGTAAATCTTTTATTTTATATAGACAATAAAATAACGCCAAGACACCACGGACAAATGATAAGGAAGTTTCACCTTCAACATAAGAAACTAGTTATTAAAGTCATTAATACAAAACCAAATAAAAAGTGCGAAAAGATTAAAAAACAAAAGTATTACACTAAATGCTTGTCTTCACCAAGTGATGTAAGAGACTTAGGCAAACATGGCCTTTGATTGTCAAGAACTCTTACTATCAATCTTGGATCCCGAGACTACTACACACACTCTATGATGGATGATGGATGATGGTGGTGGATGTGGGTGTTGTGATGGTGGTGGAGTGTGGGTGAAGTGGGAGAGAGGTGGTTTATCAAGGGATACCTTTGAAGTGAACCAAGCACCCCTATTTATAGCCTGCACAGAAGCCCGGACACGGCCCTGTGTCCGGTGGGCACGGCCCCGTGTCCATCCACTTTCTCTTTCTTCATTTAATGCAGTTTGTCTGTATTACTTGACCACGCCCCCGTGTCCGCTGGGCACGGCCCCGTGTGCAGAAGCGTATCTGTACTATCAAGATTTGCTTGGATTCTGCGAATCTTAGCGTTGACCACGGCCGTGTGGAGCTGGGCACGCCCCCGTGTTGGGAAATAGAATCTTCTACAACTTTGTCTTTTCTGCAGACACTTGCGCACGCCCCCGTGTCCGCTGGGCACGGGGCGTGTTCAGCCTTCTGAAATCTTGTTTTTGCTTGGGAAGATGCTGTCGAGGGGTCGGGCATGCCACGTTTGTTCATTTTCTTGTATTTGTGTTAGAATTAGCTGTATTTTTGCTTCTTTTGTTCATTTACGCTCATTTGATCCTGAAAATACAAAAGGAAGACAAAAGCACACTTTTTCCAACATTAGTACTAAAAAATGGTTAGTTTTATGTCTCATTTGATGTAATTTATATGTTGCATTTTACACACATCAAATACCCCCACACTTGAATCTTTGCTTGTCCTCAAGCAAAACTCTTTATAATGTGGCTTACACACCCAAATGGAATGGGTAGAAGAGAAGTTTTGGGCTTGTCTAGAGTGTTGGGATTCCAAGATCTTTATTAGGTTTTATTTTTATGTTATTTACAATCCTATTCGTTATGATTTATTTAGAACATTACATAAGAGAAATTACTTATTTGGGCATAATATGCCTTTTTTAAAATTCCATTTATATATAAGTTCACATACCTCACGGGAGATCACTCAACACTCGGCCGAAGATGTATTTTTGTGAAACACTCGAGACCGGCATGGAACTTACTTCTACCATATGCTTGCCAAGCAATCAATCCTCCTCCTTTTTAACTATAAACCTTCGTGAATATCAAGAGGACTTTGGGGAAGGGTTAGGCTTGGGTTAAAGGTAGGTGATTTGGGTTAGTGGTTAGCAGAAAAGGGCGAAAGGCGTAAAAAGCGTCGGTTTTCGTAAAACATTTTGTTTTTGTGACTTTTTATTTAAACGAAGTATTTTTCAAACCAAATTTCTTTTGAGGAACTTGTTTGCTTATTGCTATACTTCTTTTTTTTAAGGAATGTCACAAGAAAACCGAGCTTTTTGCTAAAAAAAAAGGGTTTAAAATGAAAAAAGGGTTTTGGTGGGTAAAGGGTGTTTGTTTTGTGGGTTTAGAAATGAAAAGGTTTAGGCTAAAAGGGGTTAACTAGGGGGATTTTGGGTAGGTGGTAAAAAAAAGAAAAATAATGGTGTTGAAATAAAAAAGGGTTAGTCCTAATGCCTCCATCATTTACTTACTTGGGTTTAAGTTGGTAAGGATCGGGAATGTATCGTCATGGCAAGTTCTAGAGTCGTAAGAAACTAAGCGGCTATTCACACAAGATACGAAAAATGAGCATTTAGTTTAAAGATGTGTATTTGTATGCTCAATAAAGGCTCAAAACTCACTTTTTGTGGGAATGGGTTTTTAATGTGATCAAGTATATATAATCAAATTTTAACTAGATTTGTCATGCCGTTTCATAATTTTCTTATGTTGGTTCTTTTTATCATGACGCTATCGGTTGTAAATTTGTAAAAATCTAACCTTTTTAGAACTTGTTATTCCCAATTTAAACCAAGATAAGTAAAAAATGAAAAACTTTTGAAAAAATTTGGGGTGTTTAGCGGTTCCAATAGAGTTTTGTGTAAGGCTTGTAATTAGGACTTACAAAATTCAAGGTTTTAGCATCCCTCCCACACTTAAATTATACATTGTCCTCAATGTGCCCCAAAAATAAGTTTTTAGGTTGATTGAATATGTAAAAGGTGTGTTAAAAGCAAAAAAATATGTTACTGGGCATCTAGACACGGGCCGTGGTGACCGGGCACGGCCCCGTGTTCAGATTGCCAGTAACAGAAAGTAACAAAAAGTGATAGAAGGCTGGGCACGGGGGCGTGTTCAACGAACACGCCCCGTGTTCAGTTACCTGAACTGGACGTTTTTCTGCAGACCCCTGAGCACGGGGCCGTGTTGGCTGGGCACGGCCTGTGCTGAACTTGTTGTAATGAAGAAAAATGTTCGGGAGGCTTTGTTTTTGTGTATGGAGTGTTGGTTCAAGTATCCCTTAGTATCCTTCCAAGTGTGTTTTATTCCTGAAAATTAAAAATTAAACTAGAAAACATAAAGGTTAATCTAAACTAAACTACTGATAGTAACGCGGAATGCCTCCGTGGTGCGCCACGTTTATAAGGGTCCTTGGGTAGACCCAAAGCCAGTCATATGTTACCCAAGTGGGATGGTTTGCATCCCATGTTGCACCGTCAGAGAGCATCATCTAAACTTGAGTCTATGACTTTCATGTAATTGACTGGGTCGTCATCTTCTACTCTTTTCCCAACCCCAAACGTCATCTCCTTGTCCCCAACCCTCAATGTTAGTGTTCCACCATTCATGTCCACCATTGCGTGAGCCGTGGCCAGGAATGGTCTTCCTAATATGAGTGGCACTTCGGTATCTTCCTCCATATATAATATGAGAAAGTCGGCCGGGAAGACAAATTCTCCAACTTTAACCAATAGATTTTCGGCGACACCTTGTGGATATTTAATGGACCTATCGGCGAGTTGTATGCTCATTTTTGTAGGGCTAGTTTTTCCTAGGCCGAGTCGGTCAAACATTGATGCAGGCATGAGGTTGATGCTAGCCCAAAGATCGGCTAGTGTGTTGCGTATGGGTGATTCTCCAATGGAACAAGGGATGGTAAAGCTTCCGGGATTGATCTTCTTTTGAGGGAGTTTGTTGAGTAGCAAGGCGGAGCACTCTTCACTTAAATTTACTAATTGCAATGATTCGATTTTCCTTTTATGAGTGAGGAAGTCCCTCATAAATTTTGAATATTTAGGCATTTGAGTTAGGACTTCGACAAATGGAATGTTACATGCAATTGTTTTAGTAAATTTACGAATTTTGTGAATTGCTCATCGGTCTTTTGGTGAAGTAACCGACCGGGGTACGGTACCGGAGGACTCTTGGAAGGCTCTTGAATTGGGGGAGGAGTCGTCTCTTTTTGGGGTGTTGGTGAAGCTGCGGTTTGATTAGACGGGCTCTTATCGGTTGGAGGGATCGGAGCCTCCTCGGGACCTATGGTACGGTTTCTCAATGTGATGAGATGTACTTGCGCCTTCGGGTTGGTTTCAGTATTACTGGGTAATGCGCCTTGTGGTCTCTCGGAGAAATTTTGAGCTAGTTGATTTAGTTGTTTTTCAATGTTTTGAATACTAGCTTGTTGATTTCTAAAGTTCGATTCCAGTTGTCGGAATCGATCCGAGTTTTTCTTGTCGGTGTCGGAGATGAGGCAAGAGACGGTATTTCCAAGCCTCTCTCGTCCACCTTGTTGTTGTTTAGAGAAATTTTGAGACTCGTTTCTTTGTTGTTGAAAGTTTGACCGTTGGTTTAGATTTTGTTGGTTACTACTATTGCCGGGTTCTCTCCAACCAAGGTTAGGGTGGTTACGCCATCCTTGGTTGTAGGTACCCATTGGATGACCTGACGGCCTAGGTCTATTATCAATGTAGTTTACCGTTTCTATTTGATTGTCCATTTCTTTCATACAACTCCAATTTTCATGTGACCCACCACACCCTTCACAAGCCATAACCGAGGCCGTTTTTGCCATTTATAATTTTTTTTATTTTTGAAGAAAGGGCCTCGATTTGGGCTTGCAAGGAGGTGCTTTCGTCAACCTTATGGGCGCCTGGCGCAATAGATTTTGTGCCCCGGGGAGTGTGCCACTAAAAATTGGTTTGAGCAATTTCCTCAATTTGATTATAAATTTCATTTGGGTGACGATTACCTAAAAGTCCCCCAGAGCTAGAGTCGAGTATTTGTCTTGTGTGTGGCAGCAACCCATTATAGAAGGTGGATACTTGTTGCCATACCGCAAGACCATGATGAGGACACTTTCTTAGTAGCTCCTTGAACCTTTCCCAAGTTTCATATAAGGATTACCCATCCTCTTGTGAATATGTATTAATTTCAGTCATTAATTTAGCCGTTTTAGCAGGAGGGAAATACTTATATAGAAACTTTTGGGCTAGTTCATCCCAGGTGTTTACCGAACCAACTGGGAGGGTATTAAGCCAAGCCTTAGCTAGGTATTTTAGTGAAAATGGAAACATTCGGAGGCGGATGGCGTCATTTGATGCTCCATTGATCCGAAAAGTATCACATATTTCCAAGAAGTTAGTAATATGTAAATGGGGATCTTCGTCCGCAGCCCATGGAAGGTTGCGGAGTTTTGGAGAATTTGTATCAAATGCTACCGAATTTCGAAGTTGTTGGCTTCGACATTTGGTGCATTGATAGCGGCGCCAAGATTACCTACGGTGGGTCGTAGGTAATCCATGAGGGTACGTTGATGCTCCATCGAAGTTCGGGTTCGTCTAGCGGTTCTTTTATGTCCCTACTGGAACTGGAGTTCATACACTGTGTAGAAGGTTCAGGTGCAGCGCCTGGGTTCCAAGTCCTTCAATAAAAACAAAAAAGAACGTTGGTCAGAAGTTTCACCACGGCCCCGTTCTCAGATGAACACGGCCCGTGGTCGGAGTTACAGTGATTATTTTTCGGATCCCTGTTACTGGAGAGCTCGACACGGCCCCGTGCTGCACCGACACGGCCCCGTGCTCAGCTCTCTATAACTCGGAAAATAAAAATTGCCAGTAACAATGCTGGGCCGGCCCGTGTCTGACCAGGCACGACCCATCTTGAGCTTTGCAGAAGCTGAAAATCTAAGAAAAATCCTAAAAAACAGAAAAATAAGAAAAACGATTAGGTCGTTGATTCCTAACTTTCTTAAAATCCTTGTGTCCCCGGCAACGGCGCCAAAAACTTGATGTGTGCGGAGTTATATAGTTTTTAATGTATATTTTTAGCCCTTTTTAACACTTTAGTCAAGTTTTAAATTTATAAAACACGATATTCTACTAACACTAAACACACACATGGGCAAGTGCACCCATCGTGAGCGTAGTATAGCGTTGGTAAGATACCGAGGTCATCCAAGGACACAAGAGCTTTTAGTACCGGATTATCCTCAACGTCTAATCGAATCAAAAGTTTAGAAAAAAGGTTTAAACATGAAAAATAAAAACTAAAAATCCTGAAAATAAAAATAAAATAAAAACAGATAGACAAGATGAATCACTTGGATCTGACTCGCCTTTAGTGTATCCTTTGATGTTTTCCGCACTTTTTAATAGATTATCTTAGTTATAGTAGTAGGCCCCTCTTTTGAAGGTGACGTTACCCTCAACCCAGTAGTTTGAGTCAGCAAGGATACAATCCTAAAGGGTTCGATTATTGGAAGATAATTAATTAAGTTATTAATGCGTAATGTGGTAGGCCCCTCTTTTGAAGGTGACGTTACCCTCGGCTAAGTGGTTTGAGTCAGCAGGGATACAATCCCAAATAGCTGGGTTAATGTATTAATAGTAGTTTATATATGAGGGGATCAAGCCATTCGCACCCCCGCCATCCAATACCAGTGGGTATTGAAGCAGGTCCTACTAAGCTTGACCCAGGTCCTTGCAGGATCTATACACTGAATAAGGAAAGAACCTTACCAAACCATTCCCTTAACCCCCGACCAGGTAGCTAACATATTGATGTATTGCAAAATACATCCTTTATTCATGTATAGTCTGTATAGATTTCCGTTATTTCTAGTTTAGTTTTAGTTATAATTGCGTGCTATTGAATATATTTGCGTTTTCCAGTCCTTGGTACATAAAGTCGCTGACAATGGAGTGGAACCGAGCTAAATTGCTTAAACACCAAGCCTCGAAACTATTTGGAAAAAGAGTTAGATTTATTTTGAAGTTTTTGAGAGTTTATGCTGGAAATTTGAGGCGACATTCTGTGAAAAAACAGCCGTGGCGTCGCACCACGGCTAGAATGGTCATCTGTCGCGTAGCGCCAAGCTTAAACAAGGAATTTCTGAATTTTCACATGGTGGCGTCGCGCCACCACACATGCTCTGTAACACCCCGTGTTTTCAAAGTCAAAGTCAAAGTCAAGGTTAAAGTCAACGACCGATTTCGCGCGACTTGATTTGTAGAGAATTTCCTTATGTGTTTATTTTAGTTGTATTATGTGGAGTAAGTGTCAATAATTACAATAATCGACGTATGTTATTCGCGATCTAATCGACTTACGACTGTGAACTATAGGAAGTAACAATGCGATAAAGTTAACTAAACGATAATCAACCTATGTTAATCAAATCGACATCGAATCACAACTCAAACTACGCATTTTGGTTACTAATATACGTGTGTGTGTGCCTTACGTGTTACTTGTGCATGTTTATTTATGTTGTGTTGTGGTAATCAATCGAAACTCGAATCGAAACTCGAATCGCAATCGAAACGTAATCGAACTCAATCGAAATCGAACTATGATAATTAGTGGAGAAGGGACAGTGCTAGATATGAATAGTTGGGACTAAAGGAAATTTGACTAGGAAAATCTATCGCTTTGGCATCGCTCGTAATCGAAATCGAAACCTCAAAAATTGTCATGCCGAACACCTGAACCAAGTGCCATCCGGCCGGATAAGCCATCCGACCGGGCTGCCACTTGACCTGGTGCCATATGTCATCCGACCGAGGTGACATCCGACCGGACAAGTCATCCGGGCGAGATGCCATCCGACCGGCCCACACTTTCCTCTTTGGGCAACTCTATAAATACCCATGTCACTCTCAAACTTTCTACTTCTGGCAACTCTCTGACCGAACAGCACGCTCTCCTCACCTTTTCTTCGATTTCTCTCAATCCCGGTAAGATCTCATCCTAAATCTTGTACATCCTTAATCTACACCCACTCCTACACCTTTCTATCTTTTGAATCTTGACTTTTAACTGTGAAATCACTAGATTTGAGGTGTTCAAGGATGACGTCATCATGAGTTCTTAAAGAACTTCATGTTTTGGCCTCAATCCACCAATAACAACTTAGATCTAATCGATTTCCACACGAATACACAAAGATCTTGCATAGATCTAAACATAATCATAAGTGAAAAAGGATTGAAAGATGGTTTCTAACTTTCTTTCAACTCTTTTACACTCAATGCACTCAAAACCCATAGAATCGGACCTTGTTCTAGTCCTCTACTTATTCCTAGTGTTGTGCTAGCTCAAGATCTGGATTCTACTCACGCGACCACCGATTTTGGGTTAACCAAGAATAACCATCTTGAACCGGTTAACTGGTCAAACTAGGGTGATTCCTGTTTGATCAGGTCACTTGGGTCAATATGGGGTTCCGTTGGTTAGCACGTTGTCAAAACGTCTCGATAAAAGCAACAAACAATCAAAACGACCAAGTGAAAGACGAACGAAACGACCAGCATGGAGTGCTATCCGACCGGACTACAGTCCGAACGGATAAGTCATCCGAACGACTAGGTCATCTGAGCGGCTTACTCTTCGGATCATGAGATACTTGAACTTTAACACTCGAACAATTTTCAACATGTTCACTGCATTAAGGATGCCACCCGACCGGACTGCTGACCGATCGAGTGACAACCTGCTGTGGATTTGTTAACACTAAGTAACCTCGCCACTCGAGTCGCCGTCCGACCGGACAATCTGTCTGACCGGATGACCGTCCAAACGGATTGTCATCCGCACGACTAAGCCGTCCGATCGACCGACTTGAAAGGTAGAGATACTTCAATATTTTCAAAATGCTACAACGAAAACTTCAAAGGACAAGCCATCATACACAAACACATCAAAGGAAGAAACAATCCACTCGAATAGTCATCCGACCGGACAACCTGTCCGACCGGATGACCATCCGAACGGATTGTCATCCGCACGACCGGACCGTCCGATCGGATTACCAATCCGACCGAGCTGTTGTCCAAGCCACTTACACCTTGCGTCGTTTTATGCGTCACTTACCGTTATGTTATTGTTCTGATCAGGCTAATTCTGCTCTAAGCGCTCCCTTCAATCCATCATCGTTGTGAGTATACTCGATCCCTTTTTGCTTTACGCACTTTTGGGTGTTACATACGTTACGAATATTCAAATCACAATAAACACACTACCCAATACTATTTGAACGCTAACCGTTAATGCATGTTATACGTGGCTTATGAATGCTTGTTCGTTATGTTTATACATGGAATGCTGTCTACCTGCCTTAGCAACGATAGTACTATAGTTTAGACTCAGCACCTGTTCGCAGGGGTTGTTAAGGACAATTACTTGCATGGATTACAGTGGTAATCATGTATTGCGAACTACCTCAGGCAGTCAACCCGCAGTCATTGGTATCGATGGATCTATTTCGATAACTAACATGCCTCATTTCACTATGTGTACGTGCTGGTTATGCGTAAACGAATTTCGAACTCTATATGCTATTATCAAACTTGTATGCTCACCTTTACATTATATGTATTGACTTTATTTTAACGTATGTGACATGTGCTTAGGATGCACATCTGCTAGGAAATCAAGGCTAGAATAAGGCTCTAGAGGCCAACAAATAGTTGTATGTACAATTTAAATCAAGTGTCTCTAGAAGCAGATAAACAATTGCTTTATTTAAAAATCCGAGTTGTCGAAATAGAACTATTTGCCTAGATTTTGTCTGTAATAATTTGTTTACCTTTTGAGACATGGTGTGGGACATGTTACTTTAAATTGATTGGTAATGATAATTGTTATGGAAACTTCTGGACAATCTGTTTCGCTCAGTGCCATACCCCGATGTTTCCGCCATCGGTTGGGGTGTGACAGATTGGTATCAGAGCCATAACTATAGGGAATTAGGCAAGACACGACCTAGTCCGGGTCGATGTTTTAGAGACCTAGTCTATAGTTAGGAACCAACAGACCCACTTGTGCATATCCGTTAAGGATTATGTATGAGCTTACCGCTATTTCTCGCTATTCTCGCTTATGCTACACTATCACTGCACTCGAAATTTCAACTATAAAGGAGCAAGTAAGTCGAGATTAGGTGTGAAAACCGCAAACTCTCGAATAAGTTGCTTGATCAACCCACATTTTATCTACAAACGGGGAGAATTATGCCAAATCAGGAGTGAAATCCGTATTTTGATGAATAATCTCCCTATTTTATCAAAACAGGAGCGAAGTTGTTAAGCCAGGGGTGAAACCCTAACCTTGACAACTTGTTCCGCCCATTTACAAAACTCTCACCAAAGTCTCAACGGACTCCAACAACCTGAAGTCATGATATGACTAATGGGATGCGTGCCAAATGCCCAAAAATCGAGGCAAAGGCGCTGCCCTGAAGGTCAAATGTGCACAACAAGTTCCTGAGAATAGTCGAACCACTTTGGTCAGTCAATGTCTAATAGCCGCAGACAATCCATTTCTCGATTTATATGTGTTTCGATTCTGAGCCCGCAACTGCCGACTCTGATGATTCGTCGATTTTATGTGCTTATATGTATGTCTACCTGTTTATGTGTTTAAATTTTGGAGATTTACTCGAATTTTGCTTTCACTTCGATCGACACGCACGACTCGCACTGCATTTCTATCTCAATACGCTGACAAATCGCTAAGTTATGGACGACCTTATGCTATGATATAGGCTTATACTACACTACTCGATATACTAATACGCGATCGCTATATTCGAACGCTCGCGAACTTTGAATGATAGGTTCCTGTATTCTGACTGCCTCTTGCAATTAAATGATTATGTGCTTTGGTCAATCCTGTGCTCTACGTGCTTACGTGCTTATGTGTTTATGTGACTCTATGTGAAATTGTGACTATGTGTTTATGTGTTTGTGAGATACATGTTACATTGCGTGTTCCTAAGCTCTAGTAAGTAGTAGACGTGTGAGGTGAGATTCGATTATGACGTGTCTGAGACCTATGACGATGTCTATTGTAGACAATGTCAACTGGACCATCATCCCGCCACACACCAATTTCTCGTCAAGAAAAGAGAGACAAACGTCTTGCTGCTATCATTGCTAAACAAGTAGCAAAAGCCGTGAGTGATGTCTATGAGAACGTCAGCAAATCATCTGAGGAGTCGAGAACCGACGCTCCTAAAGCTACTACCAAAGCTCCCTTCAATTTCAAGCAGTTCAATTCTTGTGGGCCAAAGGAATTCACTGGCGAGGAAGGCCCTACAGCGTTGTTCCAATGGTTTGATTCCATTGAGGTCACTCTACGACAGAGCGGTTGCCCAGACGATCTCCGCACTCTAAACGCTACCGGCGTCTTCCAGTCCCGCGCACTAGACTGGTGGACGGTCGAGAGAAACAAATGAGGGAACGATGCAGCCTACGGTTTGTCGTGGGACGAACTCAAGGAGGTCATGCTGGAAGAATTATGCCCTCCTCATGAGCGCCAAAAGTTAGAAGATGAATTCTGGCACATAAAGCAGAAGGGAGGTGAAAATGCTGCTCTCACTGCTCGTTTCAAGCAGCTCAGCATCATCTGCCCTGACCAAGTCAAGACTTCAGACATGGCAATCAAGAAGTATATCTGAGCCCTGCCTGACTGTGTTGCAGATTTCGTGCAAGCGGCTAAGACTAAGACGATCGAAGAGACTTATCTACTGGCCACTGAAATCAACGACAAGCGGGTCAAGGCTGGTGTCTGGGATAAAACTCCAAAGCACCTGCATCAAGCTACCACCGTCGCACCAACTGCTGAAACCACCACTGCATCGAGCAACAAGAGGAAGAACAAGAGAAAGAACAGCTCCAGCAACAAGAACTGTGCGATCACTGCTGCACCGATACAAGCTGTACCAGCCCAACAACGTCAAGTAGTGGCGCCTGTGGCAAATGCACCACCTGCTAAGCGTGCATACACTGGGCCACACCCGCTTTGCCCTACTTGTACCTACCACCACCCGACTACCATCGCTTGCCGTTTTTGTGCTCATCGGAATATGTACGGCCATTTCACTACCAACTGCCGTGCTCGACAAGCTCCTGCTCATCAAGCTCTACTCACCGCCCCTCAGGGTCAACAAGCTCCTCTGGCGCCCGCGGTCAATGCCAGAGCCTGCTTCGCATGTGGCGATCCTAACCATTTCGCCAACATGTGCCCAAACAGGGTCGTGAAACAAGAGCCCTAGTAGCAGTAGCCTCAGCAACACCAGCAGCAATAGCAACAAGCAGCACGCGCACGAACATTCAACATCAACGTGCGCCAAGCCCAAGCTGACAACAACGTGGTCAATGGTACGTTCCTTGTGAATGGTATTTATGCTTCGTGTTTTATTTGATACTGGAGCCGATAATTGCTTTGTGTTGTTCGAATTCGAGAAGCTGCTTAGTCGTAAGCGCTCCCAACTCTCCTCGACGTTCGATGTTGAAGTCGCTACCGGAAGAACTGTCGCCGTTAATTCTGTTCTTCGTGATTGTACACTTGAGCTCAACAATCACCTCTTCCCAATCGACCTTATTCCGATGCAACTCGGAAGTTTTGATGTCATAGTAGGCATGGACTTTCTTCGTGAAAACCATGCTGAAGTTGTGTGATTCGATAAGATGATTCGATTCTCGCTCGCGAATGGTGATTTACTGTGTGTCTATGGTGAAACTGCTTCGAAAGGTCTCAAGCTCATGTCATGTGTCCAAGCTAGCAAGTATCTCCGCAAGGTATACAGAGCTTTATTGGATAACATTATAGTAGCGGAGAAGGAAAAGAAAGGTAGGCCTGGAATAAACGATGTCCCAGTGGTTCGTGAATTTCCTAACGTTTTTCCTGAGGATCTTCCCGGATTACCACCAAGTCATGATATCGACTTTCGTATCGACCTCATTCCTGGAGCCAACCCTATTGCCAAAGCTCCTTACCGACTCACACCATCCGAAATGCATGAACTCTCGAACCAACTCCAGGAATTACTTGAGAAAGGCTTCATTCGCCCGAGCACCTATCCTTGGGGCGCGCCAGTCCTTTTCGTCAAAAAGAAGGATGGATCGTTCAGGATGTGCATCGACTATCAGGAATTGAATAAGTTAACTGTCAAGAACCGCTATCCCCTACCTCGCATCGACGATTTGTTTGATCAGCTACAAGGTGCTACGTGTTTCTCGAAGGTCGATTTACGCTCAGGTTATCACCAACTACGCATTCAAGAAGAGGATATACCCAAAACCGCGTTTCGCACTCGATACGGCCATTACGAATTCGTTGTTATGCCCTTTGTTTGACCAACGCATCCGCGGTTTTCATGGATCCAATAAATCGCGTGTGTAAACCATATCTCGACCGTTTCGTCATCGTATTCATCGACGATGTCTTGATCTATTCCAAGTGAAAAACCGAACACGCACAACATCTACGTTTGGTTCTCGAGCTACTCCAGGGGAATCGACTCTATGCCAAGTTCTCCAAGTGTGAATTCTGGTTGGAGGAGGTTCAGTTTCTGGGACACATTGTTAATAGTCAAGGTATTCACGTCGATCCCGCGAAGATTGAAGCCGTTAAGAGTTGGATTACACCTAAGAACCCGTCTGAAGTCCGTTCTTTTCTCGGGCTAGCGGGCTATTATCGACGATTTATCGAAGGATTCTCAAAGATCGATGTGCCGCTTACCACTCTCACGCATAAAGACAAGCCTTTTGTTTGGGGAACTGAACAAGAGTCTGCCTTCCAAACTCTCAAGCACATGCTTTGCAATGCTCCTGTCCTCACATTGCCCAACGGAAACGATGATTTCATTGTCTATTGTGATGCTTCCAACCTTGGTCTTGGTTGCGTCCTTATGCAGTGAGACAAGGTTATAGCTTACGCATCTCGTCAGCTCAAAATCCACGAGAAGAACTATACAACCCATGATCTCGAGCTAGGCGCAGTTGTTTTTGCGTTAAAGATTTGGCGATACTACCTGTATGGTACCAAGTGTACGATCTTCACCGATCAAAGGAGCCTACAACATATCTTTAATCAGAAGGAACTTAATATGCGTCAACGCCGATGGGTAGAACTTCTCAATGATTACGACTGTGAGATTCGTTATCACCCAGGCAAAGCAAATGTTGTTGCCGACGCACTCAGCAGACGGAGCTATCTGCTTAGCACTCGTAACGTCCAAGCCCAATACGACCTCGAAACCCTCATCCGTGAAGCTCAGCATGCGTGTTTTAATGAACGCACTCTGAAGAAGGAAAGAATCTACCACGATGGAGCTCAACTTGTGAACAAGTCAAATGGGATATTCCACTTTCTGGACCGAATTTGGATCCCCAAACGGACCGATTTGCAACAGATTTTGATGGACGAAGCCCATAAATCCCGGTATTCTATTCATCCCGGTGCCGGCAAAAGGTACCAGGACCTTCGCTACAAGTACTGGTGGCCTGGCATGAAAAGGGATATTGCTCTCTACGTTGGGAAATGCCTGACATGTGCAAGAGTCAAGGCTGAACATCAAAGACCCTCTGGCTTACTCGAACAACCACTGTTCCCTATGTGGAAGTGGGAGAGTATAGCTATGGACTTCATAACAAAGCTTCCGCACACGTCATCAGGTCACGACAGCATCTGGGTTGTGGTTGACCGTTTGACCAAATCAGCTCACTTTTTTCCAATACGGGAAGACTACAAGGTAGAACGATTAGCCCGAATCTACACCGACGAAATCATTTGTAATCATGGGACGCCTCGCGACATCATCTCTGATCGTGATGCTCGGTTTACCTCGCGACTGTGGGAAACGTTTCAAACGGCTCTTGGTATATCGCTTAATCTAAGTACCGCTTTCCACCCCCAAACCGACGGTCAGACTGAAAGAACGATTCGTACTCTTGAGGACATGCTCCGTTCGTGTGTCATAGACTTCAGTGGTAATTGGGATAAATACCTGCCGTTAGTCGAATTCTCGTATAACAACAGTTATCATTCCAGCATTCAAATGGCACCATTTGAGGCTTTATACGGAAGAAAATGTCGATCGCCTATTGTGTGGCACGAGATCGGTCACTCACAATTAACTGGTCCTGAGCTATTACAAGAAAAGACAGACAAAATTTTCCAAATTCGAGACAACCTGGTAAAAGCTCGGAATCACCAGAAAAGTTACGCCGATAGACGATGCAAGCCCCTTGAATTTGACGTTGGCGACTACGTACTCCTAAAGGTATCACCTTGGAAGGGTGTGGTCAGATTTGGCAAGAAAGGGAAACTAGCGCCTCGATATGTTGGACATTTTAAGATTCTGGAAAGGATTGGAAAAGTCGCCTACAGACTCGAACTACCGGAGGAACTTAGTAACGTTCACCCAACTTTCCACGTCTCAAACCTCAGAAAGTGCCTGGCCGACCACGACTTGCATGTTCCATTAGAGGATCTGCAAGTAAACGAAACACTACACTTCATGGAGAAGCCTGTTGAAATCATGGATCGCCAAACCAAGCAGCTCAGACGCTCTCGCATTCCTTTTGTGAAAGTCCGATGGGAAGGCAAACGAGGCGCAGAGTTCACTTGGGAACTCGAAAGCGACATGAAGGCGAAGTACCCGCAGTTGTTTGGAGAAGCCTGTTCTAGAGAGTGAAAGTCTAGAGAGAGGAAGTTCGCCAAAGTGATTAACGGTGTTGTACAACTTTCCGCCTAATTTCGGGACGAAATTCCCTAAACAAGGGGAGGCTGTAACACCCCGTGTTTTCAAAGTCAAAGTCAAAGTCAAGGTCAAAGTCAATGACCGATTTCGCGCGACTTGACTTGTAGAGAATTTCCTTATGTGTTTATTTTAGTTGTATTATGTGGAGTAAGTGTCAATAATTACAATAATCGACGTATGTTATTCGCGATCTAATCGACTTACGACTGTGAACTATAGGAAGTAACAATGCGATAAAGTTAACTAAACGATAATCAACCTATGTTAATCAAATCGACATCGAATCGAATCACAACTCGAACTATGCATTTTGGTTACTAATATACGTGTGTGGGTGCCTTACGTGTTACTTGTGCATGTTTATTTATGTTGTGTTGTGGTAATCAATCGAAACCGAATTGCAATCGAAACGTAATCGAACTCAATCGAAATCGAACTATGATAATTAGTGGAGAAGGGACAGTGCTAGATATGAATAGTTGGGACTAAAAGTAATTTGACTAGGAAAATCTATCGCTTTCGCATCGCTCGTAATCGAAATCGAAACCTCAAAAATCGTCGTGCCGAACACCCAAACCAAGTGCCATCCGGCCGGATAAGCCATCCGACCGGGCTGCCACTTGACCTGGTGCCATATGTCATCAGACCGAGGTGACATCCGACCGGACAAGTCATCCAGGGGAGATGCCATCCGACCGACCCACACTTTCCTCTTTGGGTAACTCTATAAATACCCATGTCACTCTCAAACTTTCTACTTTTGGCAACTCTCTGACGGAACAGCACGCTCTCCTCACCTTTTCTTCGATTTCTCTCAATCCCAGTAAGATCTCATCCTAAATCTTGTACATCCTTAATCTACACGCACTCCTACACCTTTCTATCTTTTGAATCTTAACTTTTAACCGTGAAATCACTAGATTTGAGGTGTTCAAGGATGACGTCATCATGAGTTCTTGAAGAACTTCATGTTTTGGCCTCAATCCACCGAGAACAACTTAGATCTAATCGATTTCCACACGAATACACAAAGATCTTGCATAGATCTAAACATAATCATAAGTGAAAAAGGATTGAAAGATGGTTTCTAACTTTCTTTCAACTCTTTTACACTGAAAACCGATAGAATCGGACCTTGTTCTAGTCCTCTACTTATTCCTAGTGTTGTGCTAGCTCAAGATCTGGATTCTACTCACGCGACCACCGATTTCGGGTCAACCAAGAATAACCGTCTTGAACCGGTTAACTGGTCGACATCCGGACTTGCTTTTCTTTGCTAGAGTCGACTGGTCCACTTGCCGGTGAGTACTTTAGTCAAGTTAGAGAGTCTAGATTATTATTACTTGGGTCTAAATTTAGGTTTATTTTAGTTTATTTATTTGAACTACTTAATCCACATCAAGTTTTTGGCGTCGTTGCCGGGGATTCTTGGCAATTGCGTTAATTACTTTGTTTGGATTTCAACTGATATCTATACGTGCTTTTTGTGTGTTTTTGAGTCGTAGGAGTCCAAGTAACTTTAGTGTCTTTTTATTTTTAGAGTCTTTTGTTGGAGTCGTCTTACTTGTTTGTTCTCGGTTTTGCAGTTCATGCCCCACACGCGTTCTCAGGGACCATTGAAGCCGCCGATCGACAAGTCTTCCTTCACCACACCCAGTTTACAGGTTAGAAAATCCTCAACTTCATCTTCAGCCCCTTCTGACTCTACACTACAATCTAAACCACCGAAAATTGACTTCACCTCGAAGTCGTCACCCCACAACTCCCCACCACAATCGCGTCCAACTAGTCCACCACCAGTTCACCAAATGGCCGAAAACCAAACTGTCCACCAGCAATCCACCGCTGGTTTTACCGCAAATTCACCCATCACCATCCCTGAAATCACCAATGACAAGTCCTGGAAAATTCCCTCATACATCTTGATCGCCATTAACAACTCTTGTCAGTTCCACGGTCGTGATGATGAGGATGCGCCTGTACATATCAACCGTCTCACCCTTCTGTGTAGCACCTTCGGCATCGAAGGTGTTAATCTTGATGCCCGCTATCTCCAAGTCTTCCCTTTTTTCACTTGCTGGCCGCGCAGCCACATGGCTCGATTCGCAGCCACCGGGTACTTATACCACTTGGGATGGACTTAGAGATGCCTTCCTTGCTAAGTATTTCCCTCCTGCGAAGGCCTCTCGCCTTCGAGATCAGATCCATTCATTCAAAATGGATCCTGACGAACCATATCACTTATCCTAGGATAGGTTTCATACTTTACTCTCGCGTTGTTCCCAACATGGGCTTTCGGATTGGGCTTTAGTAGAAAAATTTTATAATGGTCTCACCCCTGGTTGTAAGGCCCGATTCGACACATCTGCAGGAGGCCATCTTATGGGAAAGAAAACTGTGGCCGACTGCAATGATCTCTTTAAGAGCTTCGCTCATGCTGATATAGATCATATTGCTACCAGCATGAATTCCAATCCTGTGAATACTTCCTCATCTTCTCGAGGGGTAAACCAAGTCGTCTCGGACTCAAAGATAGCATCTCAACTTGACTATATCACCAAAGAGTTGCTAGAAATTAAGAAGAAAGTCGATAGGTGCGAAGTTTGTAGAGGTGTACATGACACCGTAGATTGCCCAACACTCACCCTAGAACAGGTAGAGTATATAGCAGGTCAAAATAGGGGTCCAACTAACCCATTCAGCAATAGTAACTCTAATTGGCGTGCTAATAATTATCGCTCTTCAGGTAACCCCCTGGTTTTCCATCAGGTCAATATCAAAGCAGGGGGCCAGGTTTCTATTCTAGTGGGGGGTCGGGTCAAACAGGTCAATTTGCTAGTTCAGGTTTAGGTGCACAGTTCAGAGGTGAGGGGTCAAACCAAGAGGTTCAACCAGGAATGAGGGGTCAAATAGTAGTCTATCTAGGATAGAGGACCTTCTTACCCAACTAGTGGTTAAGGATCAGGCTACCCAACGTACCTTAGAAGAACACGCTACATTCCTAAAGAATAATCACTCAAATTTCTTAGACCTTCAAAGGCAAGTTGGGGATATTGCATGCCAGTTGCAAGAAAGACCTCCCGGTCAATTTTCGGGAAATACAAAGCCCAACCCATCTGGTACTTTGAAGGCAATTTCGACCCATAGTGGTAGGACCTTAGGAGAGGTAGTGAGACCCGAGAGTGTCGAGGTAGAAGATGAGGACCCCGTAGATGAGGAGATTGAAATGGAGGCACCCGGTAAAGTGCAACCTAGGTTCATCCCAGCAAGTACCGCACACACCGGGGGGCCTTTAAGTGAGAAAAGTATAGGAAAGAGGCCCATACAAGTTGTTCCATCACCCACTGTTGATCTTTCCCGTGCTCCATTTCCTTCCGTCTTAAAAATCAAACTTATTCTAAAGAGTACGGGAAATTTTTAGAGATCTTTAAGCAACTTAGAATCAACCTTCCTTTCATAGAAGCCCTTCAATCGATGCCTAAATATGCAAAATTTTTAAAGGACCTTCTAAAACGTAAGGATAGGTTAGGAGAGGTTTCTAACATTCCCCTTAGTGGAGGGTGTTCCGCTGTAGTCTTGAACAAGGTCCCAAAAAAATTGACGGATCCGGGCCGTTTTACCATTCCATGCTTGTTTGGGAGTGATACCGAGTGTAGGGCCCTAACCGATTTAGGAGCGAGTATAAACCTAATGCCATATTCCATGTATGAGAGGTTAGGTCTAGGAAAGTTATCCCCTACGCGTATGTCTTTGTCTCTAGCCGATAGATCTGTAAAGTATCCACGTGGCATAATCGAAAACCTTCTAGTTAAAGTGGATAAATTCGTCTTTCCCGTAGACTTTGTCGTTCTTGATATGGAAGCCGATGAGAAAGTTCCTATCATTCTAGGACGCCCATTCTTGTGTACCGCCAAGGGTATCATTGATGTCTTCGACGGAAAAAATCACACTCCAAGTCGGTGAGGAGAGAGTTACTTTCGAGATAGCACGCTCCATGGAACACCCTAGTGGTTCCGATGATCTTAGTAGTCCTTGTCATTCGGTCTGTTTCATAGAGTCTTTCTTAAAATGTATCGACCATTGCTTTGATTATATTAGTGGAGCCGATCTAGTTGAGGGTAAGTTAGATGAGGTAGTTGAGAAGGTAGAGGATGTTGTGAGTGAGAGTGAGGAAGTAGAAGAGACCGAGTGGGTCCCCGAAGTGCTAGAGTTGAGTGAGGTAAAAAGTGCGATTGATAGTACACCCTTAGAGAAACCCGCCCCATTAGAACTTAAAGTTCTCCCATCCCACTTAGAGTATGCTTTCTTAGGTGAGGGGTCCGATTTTCCCGTCATTATTTCGTCTAAGTTAGAGGAGGGGGAAAAGGGTAGGTTGTTAGAGGTGTTGAGAGAGAATAGGGAAGCCATTGCATGGCGACTTTCGGATATCAAGGGCATAAGCCCCGCCTATTGTACCCACCGGATACTCATGGAAGATGATTATAAGCCAGTGGTGCAACCTCAATGGCGCCTAAATCCGAACATGCAAGAGGTTATTAAGAAGGAAGTGCTAAACTTGTTAGATGCCGGGGTGATATACCCTATTTCCGATTCACCATGGGTTAGCCCGACCCAAGTTGTCCCAAAGAAGGGTGGGATGATGGTGATCATGAATAAAAAGAACGAATTAATCCCTTCTCATATCGTTACCGGTTGGCGTGTATGCATAGACTACCGAAAGTTAAATGACGCCACCCGGAAAGACCATTTCCCCTTGCCATTCATTGACCAAATGTTGGAGTGTCTAGCGGGTCAACAATTCAATTGTTTTCTCGATGGATTTTTGGGTTATTTTCAGATCCCAATCGCCCCGGAGGATCAAGATAAAACGACATTCACATGCCCTTACGGCACTTATGCGTATCGCCGCATGCCTTTTGGGTTATGCAACGCTCCGGCTACTTTCCAAAGATGCATGGTTACTATATTCCAAGACATGCTTGAGACTTCTATGGAGGTTTTCATGGATGACTTCTCAGTTTATGGTACCACTTTCGATCAATGTCTTCTAAATCTTGATAGGATGCTTAAGAGATGTATAGAGACAAACCTCATGTTGAACTGGGAGAAATGTCACTTTATGGTGACGGCGGGGATAGTCCTAGGTCACAAGGTGTCTAGAGAGGGGATAGAGGTGGATAGGGCCAAGATAGATACCATAAGTAGATTACCTCCACCTACTAGTGTTAAGTCCGTTCGTAGCTTCCTAGGTCATGCGGGCTTTTATAGGCGTTTCATTAAGGATTTTCTAAAATTACGCGCCCCATGACCCGACTTTTAGAGAAAGATGTACATTTCGTCTTTGACGAAGAGTGCATCTACGCTTTTGATTTTTTGAAAGAGAAACTCGTTAGTGCCCCTATCCTTGTTTCACCCGAGTGGAGCTTGCCTTTCGAGCTCATGTGCCGTAGGTGTGGTTTTAGGTCAAAGAGTCGATAAACATTTTCTTCCAATCTACTACGCGAGCAAAACTTTAAATGATGCTCAAGAGAACTATACTACCACGGAAAAAGAGCTCTTAGCCGTAGTGTTTGTGTTTGATAAGTTTCGCTCATATCTCGTTCTTTCCAATACCACCGTGTTCACCGACCACGCCGCTTTGCGCTTTCTTTTCCAAAATAAAGACGCAAAGCCATGCCTCATTAGATGGATTCTTTTGCTCTCCGAGTTTGATATCGAAATTAAGGATAAAAAGGGAGCGGAAAACGTGGCCGCCGACCATTTGTCACGCTTAGAGATCCTAAGAGAGAGGAGGTTCGTGAGGATTCAATATGAGACACTTTTCCTCATGAAACCGTAGACTTTGTTAGTGCCGAGGTAGAGGGTTTGCCATGGTTTTCGGATTTGGAAAATTATTTAGCGACCGGAGATCTTGTGAGGGGTATATCCTACTAACAAAAGAAAAAGCTTCTTAGGGATGCTAGGAAGTACATTTGGGATGACCCGTCCCTATTTAAGATAGGTGGTGATCAAGTGCTTTGGAGGTGTGTCTCAAAAGAGGATGGAATGGACATCCTTAGACATGTGCACGAGGGTTTAATGGGAGGCCATCACGGGCCAAATGTGACGGCACAAAAAGTTTTTGATAGTGGCTTTCATTGGCCAACGTAGTTAAAGATGCCATAGAGTTTGTTAGGACATGTGACCATTGCCAACGTACTGGCAACATCTCATCCAAGGATGAAATGCTCCAAAATCCCATCCAAGTTCTTGAAGTATTTGACGTTTGGGGTATTGATTTCATGGGACCTTTCCCATCATCGAGTGGGAATAGGTACATCCTCGTGGCCATTAACTATGTCTCAAAGTGGGTGGAAGCTCAAGCTTTGCCCACTAATGATGCCCGAGTGGTGGGGAGATTCCTTAAGAAATTATTCACACGTTTCGGAGTCCCTAAAGCTATCATAAGTGATCGTGGTACGCACTTTTGCAATTCCGCCATGGAAAAGGGACTTGCTCGCTACGGTGTCACTCATCGTCTTTCTACCGCATACCACCCACAAACTAGTGGCCAAGTAGAGAATGCAAATTGAGGGGTGAAGAGAATCTTAGAAAAAACGGTAGGAAAAAGTAGAAAGGATTGGTCAGAAAAGCTCGACGACGCATTATGGGCATTCCGCACCGCCTACAAAACACCGTTAGGAACCACTCCCTTCATGATTGTGTATGGCAAAGCGTGCCATCTTCCGGTAGAGTTAGAACATAGAGCTTTGTGGGCATTGAAAACCATTAACCTCGACCTTACCGAAGCCGCAAGAAGGAGGTTCTTCCAAATCTATGAATTAGAGGCTCTAAGGGATGCCGCCTATGAACGATCTTGGAGTATCAAGGAAAAGACTAAGGTGTTGCATGATAAGAGGTTGCGAGGGTTGAAAGAGTTTAAGGTAAGTGATAGAGTGCTCTTATTCAATTCAAGAGTTTAAGGAGGTCCCATTAATACTACCGAAGAGGAAGAAATTCCTTTAGAGGACCCATCCACCTTCACCGAACAGTGAGTTGCGAAAAGCTTCGTTTGTAGAGTATGTACCATTTATAAATTTCTTTATTTTTCGTATTTCTCGTAGTTTTTCGTGTTTGTGTTTCGTGTGTTTGAGAAATTTTGCAGGAAACATACTATTGAAGAGCCGAATTTGCGAAGAAAACGTCATTCCATGTAAGTCCCATACTTAGAAAAAATTTGGGATGGTTTGGGGAAGGTTTGGAAAAAGTTAGAATTTTTTCTATGTCCTAAAGCTGGAAAATTTACGAAACATTCTGTTAAAAAAGGTCCTTGGCGTCGCGCCACCACGAATTACCATACCCGTGGCGCAGCGCCACCACCAAGTTCAACTAAAATCCTTTTTGAACCTTTTTAAACACATTTGAACCCCAAGACCTGACCCCTTTGACCTGAACCCTACCGTGGCGTCGCGCCACGGCTGACTACCTTTTTGTTGGCGTCGCGCGACGCTGTCACAATTCGAACTAAAACCCTTTATTCCACCGTTTTTTTCCCAAAAGCCCACCTAACCCATTCTTCCTTCTCCCTATCGCTGAAAACCCTTCACCCACCCTAAATCCACCATTACACCATCGAAACCCCATCATTTTAACCCATAATTTCATCCTTCTAACCGGAATCACTCGCTGAACAATAATCACCGAACCAAATAAGCATCCATCCGCCATATCACTTCGAATCGAGACTTCCCGCTAACGAACAAAAATCAAATTTTTTCTTGCAAAAATCACAGATTCAGGTACGTCTCCTAGCACTTTTCTCTTACATTGGCTTATTAGAGTCATTATTTTGAGTCACAGATATGTCAAGTCAACTGGGTGGTGTCTTGGTTCGAGTCGGTTTTGTTTTAGGGTGTTGAGTCAGTTGGGTCGGTTCAGGCTCGTGTCGGGTCAGATGTGGGTCAGTTGTGGGTCGAGTCTTGGTTTGAGTCGGTCTTGTTTTAGGGTGTTGATTCAGTTCTTGTTGAGTTGATTTTGAGCTTAGTCGGGTTAGCTTAGTGTGTCGAGTCCTGTTCCATTGGTCGTGGAGTCCTATGTTTGGTTGTGTTAAGTGAAGTCAACTTGGCCATGTAACGGGGTCGGGTCAGACATGAGTCGTTGCTTTTAGTCCGGTTTAAGTCTTCTTTAGTCGAGTCGATCTTGTGATTTGGTTGGTTACGACAGTTTTGTTGAGTCGTTTGGGTGGTTAGCACCGTGGTTTAATGTGTCAGAATATTTCTTATTTGGGGTGCGGATGGTTGCGGAATGGGATTGGTTTGGGAATTTTATTATTTGTGGATTGCGGATGGCTCGGGTTGGGGTATGATTTCTATGTTTGTCATATTTTAGTGTAGGGATTGAAAATTTGAGTGTGGGGATTCATTGGTTTACACTCAAATTTGGTATTGGTTAGGTTTGTCGGGTTGGTGTTGAATTTTGTTTGCTTGATGCTTGAATGGTTGGGTATGGTACATTGACACTTGAAGTTCCGATAGTGCGCAATTAAAACTAAATTTTTGCGTTCGAAAGAAACCTCCTTTAACTAGGCGGAATTTTTCGACGCAAAATTTGTTTTAAAACATCTAAAAAGGCAAATGATTTTTAAGCGCGGATTGGACTTCAATGTCATTGTTAGGCACTTGTTTTAAATTGCGGACAATTAAAAGTGCCGAAGGGGGTAGTGTACATTGAGTCTAGTTTAGTGTCTTTGTGTCGTCTTAATATCGTTTTAGCCTAGTTAGTTTGCGTTAGTCTTTTTTGGGTTTACTTGCACGTACAAGTGGTTTAAATTCGCTCATACTCAATCTCCATTCGGGCGAGTTTAACTATCACTTAGCAATTGTAAAAAGTAACCCGTTTATTTTAGAATTAGCCGCGAATGAAATGCTATACGGCTATTCTTTATTTTTTTGGAAAAAATGATAAAAATCCAAAAAAAATATAAATAAATTTAAAAAATTCAAAAAAAATTATAAGAATAAAAACACCAAAAATAGTTTGTTATGACTAATTGTCTGCCTGTTTTGTCTTGATTTTATTTGTTTTGCAGGCATGGCTAGTAGTTCAAGGAGCGGTAGGGCTCGGAAGAGAGTCGCGGGTCAGTCAGCAGCGCAAGAGGATCCGCCTCAGCAGGATCCGGTGCCACAGGAGACACCGTTCATTCAGATAGCTGCCGATGATCTGAAACTGAGAAAGATTGAATATCAAAGCTCATATAATTTTATCCCGGATATGAAAATGCTTAGAGCCAATCACCCGATACTGAAATTTGAGCCGAGTACAGCTGAATGGAACAAGTATGATAAACTAAGGAAAACTGATTTACTTCAACATAGGGTTATAGATTGGTTGTGGTTGAGTGAGATAGGCGTGAAGCAGGAGGTGAGGGACCTTTGGGGTCAGAGGTTGATTGATGCATTGGAGTGTATAGAGCCTCAGTATGAGTAGCTGGTGCTAGAGTTTCATAGAACTTGGATGCACAAGGAGGGAAAGTTCGAGCAGGACACAGCTGTGTCATTCAGTCTAGGTAGGCAGGTGTATGAGATGAATGTGGCGAGGTTTGCCATAGTTTCGGGGTTGTATACTTAAGAGGAAGTGAAGAGGCCGGAGTTTGTTACTTGCTTGCGGGGTGCTTATTCTAAGCCTAGGGATTGTGGTGTTGGTGCAACTGAGTTACGAGAGTTTTGGAGTACAATTTCTGACCACCCGTTCACGACTACGAACCTGATCACTTCGGTTCGTAATCCGGTTTACAGGTATGTGCTGAAGATTTTGTCTACTACACTTGTGGGTCAGAAGTCGGGGGAGAACAAAGTGAACTGGATAGAGTTGTTTATCTTGATGTGTAGAGTGCAGAACAGGGAGATGAATCTGGCTACGGTCTTAGCAGATTCTTTTAGTAGGAGTTGTCGAGGTGGTCCTCGAGCTGGTTTGGATATGGGCCCCTACATTACTAAGATTGCAACAAATTTGGGGGTGTTTACCAAATATCTCCCCGAATTTCTACATGTGGGGCCCACGACGATGACATTTGGGATCAAGGAGTTGCAGCAGGCCGGTATAGTATCATCTATGGAGCCTTACAGCTGGGAGCCGATCAGGAAGGGGCCGCAGGTGCAGCCACCGGAGGGACATCCCGCTGAGGATGTAATGCTTCAGATTGATTATTCGCATCTTTGCGGGTTCGGGTGATCTTTGGGTAATTCGGCCGATAGCCTTAGAAACAGTAATTAAAATTCAATTAGAATTAAGAATTCTGCTTAACTTGTCGCTGAGAGGCTCGAGTTAGTTATTGGGTCTCGGTGCAATATATAGCTAAGATAGATTTTGAGAGAAGTCGGTTTTAGTTCCCTAAAATTATGCTTAACTTAGATTGTCGCGCTGAGAGGTAGATAGTCGTATTAGGGCACTTTTAGAGACGTTAGAGGACTGAGAGGAAGTCTAACAATCGGTGTTCACAACAGCCTTGTAGGGTTTCCTAGGTTTCTTCCTGAGAAGGGTCGGGAAGTCTTAGCTTGAAATACCGTAGGGTTTAGTAGTTTACGATCCTGATTCCATACCACAATAGTACTGTTAGAAATCCATCCCTAGTTAAACTGGATTCAAGCCTAGGTAGTCGTTAATCTCATTTGAATTAAACCTTAGTTCTTGTTGGTTTCATAGTCTAATTTTATTTTAATTTCAATTTTAGGATTTTAGTAAACCCCCCCCCCCCTTAAAACACAACAATAGTTAAGTCTTGTCAGTGTCAAGTCTAAATAAAGTCTTTAACGTAATTAATCAGAGTCCTTGTGGGTTCGACATCTGGACTTGCTTTTCTTTGCTAGAGTCGACCGGTCCACTTGCCGGTGAGTAGTTTAGTCAAGTTAGAGAGTCTAGATTATTATTACTTAGGTCTAAATTTAGGTTTATTTTAGTTTATTTATTTGAACTACTTAATCCACATCACATATCTCCATATAGACCGTGGAGATATGAATGATGTAAATCTTTTATTTTATATAGACAGTAAAATAACGCCAAGACACCACGGACAAATGATAAGGAAGTTTCACCTTCAACATAAGAAACTAGTTATATACAAAACCAAATAAAAAGTACGAAAAGATTAAAAAACAAAAGTATTACACTAAATGCTTGTCTTCACTAAGTGATGTAAGAGACCTAGGCAAACATGGCCTTTGATTGTCAAGAACTCTTACTATCAATCTTGGATCCCGAGACTACAACACACACTCTATAATGGATGATGGATGATGGTGGTGGATGTGGGTGTTGTGATGGTGGTGGAGTGTGGGTAAAGTGGGAGAGAGGTGGTTTGTCAATGGATGCCTTTGAAGTGAACCAAGAACCCCTTTTTATAGCCTGCACAGAAGCCCGGACAGGGCCCCGTGTCCATCCACTTTCTCTTTCTTCATTTAATGCAGTTTGTCTGTATTAGTTGATCACGCCCCCGTGTCCACTAGGCACGGTGTTAGTACATTACGTCTGTAGCTTCCGTCAGCATGTAGTCATATTTTGTATTCTGTGTTTATGTCTATTGTCTGTATGTATGTATGTAGTTAGCATGACAACTCATGAATAGGTTTTGTGTGTAAAAGTGTTGTTTGGGACAAGTTCATCCGCACGCATGGCAATACGCACGTACGGTAATACGCACGGATGACTTATCCGCACAGATAAGTCATACGCGCGGATGGCCATACGCACGGGTAAGCCATACGCACGGGTAGCCCACCCGCACGTACAACACTTGTTAGGTTCCTGAGTTTGTCTATAAATAGGAGGTCCGGTGCAACTTTGTGAAAAAAACTTTTGACACGCACGGATAGTCTGTAACTTCTACCGGATCTTGTGACTTTCAGAACAATCAATAGAACGAACAGACAAGCAGTTAAACGTTGAATTCTGTGTTGCACAAATCTGTGATTCGTTATAATGGATTCCGCACATTAAGACGAAATCGATTCATCTTGTTCCTACGATCAGATCCTGTATCAACGGGACCAACAAGTGGTATCAGAGCGTCCAGGGAGCTGAATCGAGATCAACAACACCGAATTCACCGGAATTCAAGCTTTATTCGCCGATCAAAGTCAAATTTCACCGGAGATTTGACATCTGTTTCCGATTTAATTCAAATTTCACCGGAAATTTGACAGATTTCTTCTACATCTACTTAGTTTTTACATTTGTTCTTCATTCATCACCATAAAATCAGAAAAACTTAAAATTGAGCAAGAATCTACGGTTAAAATTTGTTAAAATTGATATCAATTGATTCGCAATCATTCAAAGTATAATCCTACTTAGTTTCATAATCAGATTCAACCTAAATCTAGATCAAATTCATCGAAAATCATGTTTAGCTGTTCGTATTTGATGACGTCATTCACCCGTGCGGACAGCTGTCCTAACGGATTGGATTAGTTAGTTACTGAAAGTTGTTTGCTGACATCATCATTGTTACACGCACGGATTACAACCCGTGCGGATAACCTGAAAAGTCAAAAGGTCAAAGTTACCCGTACGCACAACCATCCGAGCGGATCACCATCCGTGCGGATAAACTTTGTCACCATTCGTATTCCTACTCAAACGGATAACCATCCGGTTCAAGTGTTTGAAAATTTTAGAATTTGTAAAAATTGTCTAAGTGTTTGAAAATTGTTTCAGGTACTTGAAAATGGAAGAATTCATGAATCCGTTCAGTGAGATGTATGCTTTCGCGGGTAATTCCGGAGACGATACTTCCAACCATTCAAATGATAATCCGAACCCGAAGAAAACTTTATCCGATGCCCTAAGTGTTGAAAGCGCATATGGTACCTACAACAAACCACCAAAGCTAATGGCAATTGAGGAACATAATCGGTGGGCAAAAAGATTCGATGAATGGCTGAAAGCATTCGCATATCCGAGCTGGAAGAGCTTAAAGAACGGTTTTGTTGCAGAAAGACAAGATTGTGATAATTTGTCAGAAACTGAAGACGTAGAGAACTTTGTAGTTGAACAAAAATGCATCGCTTTGATTCACCAGTCCGTAAGAGATGACATTATTTCACTCATTGAATACACAAACGCAAAAGATCTATGGGAAAAGTTAAAAATAAAATGTGTAGGGAGTGCAGAAATAGTCAAAAACAAAAAGAAATTGCTGAGAAAAGAGTTTGACTTGTTTGGATGCTTAAAAAATGAATCTGTTTGTAAAATGATTGAATGATTTGGGCACTTAAAGTTGGAATTGGCCAGGCACGAAATTCTCTATTCTCAGGAGGAGCTAGTTGACAAACTGTTCGATTCACTACCAGAAGAGATGGATTGGCAGTACTATGCATTGATGTTAAAGAATACAATTAAAGCTAAAGATCTGACTGTCGACTTGCTGATTGAAAGACTAGAGAGTCATGAATTGGAGATAAAGAAAACACATAAAGTAAATCATTCATCATACCAACAAAACATGGAGTTGTACTATCCAAAGAGTATGATTCCCAAGAATGTTTCTCCAAGAACTGCTTTCTCAGCTAAAAATTCAAATCCTTCAAGTAAAGAAAGTCCAAGTTTAAACAATGGTTTTCATGGTGGCTTTTCATCCAATACTCCAAGTCAGGGATCTTCTTCAAATTCTTCAAGTCAACAACAATTTGTTCCAAAGAACGTGTTTTCATGCAACATTGCGGTGGATTTGAAGAATGCTCAGAATTTTGATGAGGAGTCGGCCAAACAGCAGATGATCTTTCTAGCATCTGTGTTAGAGTCGTATGAAGGGTTAATAGCCGGGAAGATAGGTAACACCAATCTGACGAAAGAAGATTATGATCAGATTGATCCCGAGGAAATGGAGTTGATCGATATTCGTTGGGCTATGGCCAGTGTTGTTCGTAGAGCACAACGTTTCATGGAAATTACCGGCAGGAAGACAATTGGTGGTGCTTCTACCAAGCTGGGGTTTGATAAATCCAAGGTGACGTGCTTCAAATGTAAGCAGAAAGGTCACTTCAAACGAGAATGCAGAAACGCATATGCTGATGAGTCAGAGAACCCTTTCAGAGATGATTATTACAAGAGAGCAATTTATCACCAGAATAAATCTGAGCCCCCTAGATTGAAGCAGGTTGAAGACAACAAAGAAAAATCTAGAGCTCTTGCTGTGATTCATGATGATGAAGGGTTTGATTGGAGCGAACTGCTACCAGAGGAAGATGCGGTGGGTTATGCATTCGTGACGAAGATTATTCCTTTTAAATACATTAGAACTGAAGAAGAAAAGTTCGTCAACCGAAGAATGAAAGCCCAAACCAGAATGAGCAGAATTTATAACACATACAGAGAAGCTAAAAGAGCAAAAAGGTGGGATGCCGACAGAGAATGTTACCTTGATCCACAAGGAAACATTGCAGTTGACCCAGATTCCATTAGTGTTGATGCTCTCACTCAACAATTTGCCGAGGAAGAAGAAGCTAGACAAAAAGAATGGTGGGGAGGTGGTGATGAGAAACAAGTAGAGAAAGAAGAAAAAGTCAAAGAAGCAGAACAGAAGCCAAAGTCAAAGAATGCTGATGATGGGATCATTGATACATCACAAGAGCTAACGGCTGAAAACTTGAGGAAGATGGCTGAAAAAGTTCTTGCAGCAAAAGAACTTGAGGTAGTTTCTAGTTCTGGAACTGAGTCAACAAACAAGGTCAGTTCAAATGGTACACTTGAGTCAGGTAAGAAAGATAAATCTGAAAATGACTGCAAAAATTGCATGAAAGAGTGCAAAGTTTGTAGTACAATCACTTACCTCAGTGGTAAGAAGATTGAAGAGTTGACTAGTAGAGTCAAAAGTGTTGAGAATCAAATCTTAAACCGTGACAAAATGCTGAAAGCTTCGAATGATAGATCAAAAGAATTAGCTGAGAAAATTGAAAATGATAAAAATGACATAGAAAGAATAAGAAAAGAAAATGAAAAGTTGATTCTTGAAAATTGTAAAATTTCTGAAAATTTTGAGAAGCTAAAGCGAACGGTTAAAGATTCTGATGAGAGAAATGGTAAAACAACGAAAGAAAATCTTCAACTATCAGGGGTTCTTAGGGTAAAAGAAGAGTTAATCAACCAACAACTTGATGAAATTGCGAAATTGAAGCTTCAGTTTGAAGAAGCTAAGATTGAGAATGAGCGTATTAATTTGAAACTGAGCAGTTACAACTCTGCAAGCTTTGTTTTGCAACACATTGTTCCAAAACCCATTGGGAAAAACAAAGCTGGCGAAGATGTATACAGTGATGGAACTGGGGTGGGATTTCATCGAGTTCCGCCACCTGTTCTAAACAATTTTTCAAAGAAGCAATCAGGGTTGGTTAATGATGAAATTGAAACAAATGAGATAAAACTGCCAGAATCAATTGATATGACATTTTCTTCATCATCATCTAATGACAGTGTTCAAACTGAGATCATAAAAGGCATGGCTGAAAGTGTCTTGGATAGTGATTCGACTGAAGATGAAGAATGTTTTCTGAACAATTACATTCCAAAACCAAAATCTAAAAACAACTTAAATGATGAACCGGGTCTTGTGATGTACAAGATGTCTGGTTCTGATAAGTTGTATTCAGACTTTGAGTTTCCTCTGGAGAATGTTAATGTGAACAAATTGAAAAATGTTTTCAAACTGGTTGAAATTGATTTGTCTGAAGTAGAGGGTTTGAAACAGACAAAGAGACAAATGAATTTTGAGAAAGATAAAGCTTACTATAAGAAACCTGTTATTCCACCACGTTTTTCTAACAACAATCAAAATAAATGGTCGGGAGGATATCAGGGTGGTAAGAATTATCAGAAAAAGAATGTTCAGAACAAGAAGTTTGCTGTGAAAAAGGTGTTTGTGAACAGTTCAAGTTCACTTTCTGATGAGGAATCTAAATTTTTTTCAAAATCAAACAAAGAGTTCTTTGAAAAGAAGGCCGCACAGCCTTAGTCTGAAGGCTCAAGTCGGGTAGTTGACACCCGAACATGCTTCAAATGTAATCAAGTTGGACATGTTGCACGAAAGTGTACCAACTTGAAGCCTAAGACTGAAACTGTGAAGAATTCTATCAAGAGAGATGTTGTGAAAGGAAAGGCTCCATTGATTGTTGAGAAAAATGTTTTGAAAAATGAAAACACCAAGATCAAAACTGAACCTGTTAAGAATTCGACATCTAGAAATAATAAATTTTACCAACGGGTTGCATCACCTCAACAAACATGGAAGCCAAAAGTTGTTGAAAAGAAAGTAGATTCACCAAAGGTGTCTGAAACTGAGAAATCATCATCTTCAACCAAGAAGATTTATGTACCTTTGGAGCTTTATGTGAAACAAAAATCGACTTCTGAAAAGAAGTATGTGGTGAAGAAAAACCAACCAACTGCTCAACCTCAAAAAGATGATTTTTTCTTATTCAAAGAGGTTGAAGTTGGGACTGCTGAAAGCCTTAAAATGAATGATAAAAACTTTCCGCCACTTTACACTAAAACAACTCACATTAATTTCAAGTTACCCGAGTCAAAAGAGGCTTGGGTAGCATCAAAATCTCATTAAATGCTTTTGATATGTGCAGGAGCTTCCGAGATCCGTTTCACGTTGGATTATGGATAGTGGAGCTTCTCGGCACATGACAGGAAAGACAACGCTGCTGTATGATGTCAGAAATATCAATGGAGGTTATGTAGGGTTCGCTGGTAACCAAGGTGGTAGAATTGTTGGTGAAGGAACGTTATCCAACGGGATTGTCACGTTTGAAAGAGTTAACTACATTGCTGAGCTGGAAAATAATATGCTAAGTATCTCGCAGATTTGTGACCGAATGTATACTACTCACTTCGCAGACAAAGAGTGTTTGATTTTGAAACCAGGCTTTGTTATTGCTGAAGAATGGATTATCATGAGAGCTCCTATAGTCAATGATCTGTATGTTTTAGACATGACTGTAGCAACTACAACAACGGGTCAAGCACACTGTTTTGTTTCTAGAGCAACGGAGAAAGAATCAAAGTTGTGGCATCGTAAGATGGGGCACATTCATCTTCGAAAAATGAATCATCTGGTGCATAATGATTTGGTTCTGAGGCTTCCATCTAGAAAAAGAGTGCATTAGTTGCATGAAAGGCAAGCAAAAGAAAAAGTCACACCCCAAAAAGCAAGTCAATTCAGTCTCAAGACCTTTGGAGAGACTTCACATGGATTTATTTGGTCCTGTGAATGTCAAAAGTATTACCGGAGAACTTTATTGTCTTGTGGTTACTGATGATTATTCCAGATTTTCATGGGTGTCATTCTTGAAGTCGAAAGAAGAAACGTTTGACAGTTTGAGGGGGTTGTTCAGATAGATTGAAAATTTGTACCAAAGGCGTATCAGAAGAATTAGAAGTGATAATGGTACTGAGTTCAAGAACAACAAGATGGAAGAATATTGTGATGAAAGAGGTATCTTGCATGAGTTCAGTGCTCCGTACACTCCGTAACAGAATGGAGTTGCAGAACGTAAAAACAGGACGCTGATCGAAACGGCCAGAACAATGCTTGCTGATTCAAAGTTACCGATAAATTTCTGGGCAGAAGCAGTTTCCGCCGCATGCTATACGCTCAACAGAGTTCTCACTGTCAAGAAATTCAACAAAACATGCTTTGAGTTGATCAATAACCGAAAACCTAATTTGAAGTATCTTGAACCGTTCGTGTCACCCTGTACTGTTCTTGAGCCTTTTGGAAAGTTTGGTCCGAAGAGTATTGAAGGAATATTTGTCGGTTATGCAAGTCCATTACGACGAGTCTTCGTTCCAAGTCTGAAGCGGATTATTGAAGCTCAAAATGTTGAATGTCAAGGTCATACAATGCCTCCACAGAATCCTGGAGACTCATGGCGTTTGAATTATGATACTTTGTGGGAGTCCTTCAACATGGAGGAAGAACCAGAGTTCTTTGATGAGTTGGATATTCTTAGAGAGTATGAAGATGAAAGATTTCCAGCAGAAACTTATCGAAAACGACAAGCTTCAAATGATGATGAGGCGGGTCCAAGCAATGCTGGAGAACATGACGATGTTGAAAATGATGTTGCTCAAGAAAATCAGACGGTAGAGAATGACAATCAAGAATCTGAAAACAGACCAATATTCGATCATGATGATTCAGACTCTGAAGGGGAGCTAATCCAATTTTCAAATCAAACTATTCCAGTCAGTGAACAAGTTGCTAATCAAAACGTCACAAATTTGGAGAGCGAAGTAGATGTTTCAGGCGAAGTGATGCCAAGAACGCTTTCTTATCATCCGGAGGAACTGATAATCGGAGAACTGCAATCAGGCGTCCGCACTCGAAGACAGCTTGATCAAGGGCTTACATGTTTTTACACAAAAGTTGCTCCTTTACAAACTGAATTCTCATTAAGTTGTTTTATCTCGCAGATAGAACCAAGGACGTACAAAGAGGCGCTTACTGAAGATTCGTGGGTAAATGCAATGCAAGAGGAGTTAAGCCAATTCGAGAAGTTAGGTGTATGGAAGCTAGTAGATTTGCCCGATGGTCACCGGAAGATTAATACCAAATGGGTGTTTAAATGCAAGAGGGATGATCGAGGAGTTATCATTACAAACAAAGCTCGACTCGTTGTCCAAGGTTTCAGTCAGCAGGAGGGGATAGATTTCACCGAAGTATATGCCCCTGTCGCAAGACTTGAAGCAATCAGAATCTTCCTTACATTCGCATCGTGGAAAGGATTTAAAGTTTTTTAGTTAGATGTGAAGTCGGCGTTTCTCTACGGCAAGGTGAAAGAGGAGGTTTATGTCGGACAGCCACCGGGCTTCACCGACCCAATTCACAAAGACAAAGTCTATCTCCTTGACAAAGCGTTGTACGGCTTACATCAGGCCCCGAGAGCCTGGTATGAGACCTTGTCTCAACATTTGTTAGCCAATCACTTCACTCGAGGAAAGATAGACGCCACTCTGTTCACAAAAGAAGTCGACGGGCATCTTCTGATTGTCCAAATTTACGTAGACGACATAATTTTCGGGTCTACAAATGAACAACTCTGCAAAGATTTTGAAAAAGTTATGAAGCAGAAGTTTGAAATGTCTTCAATGGGTGAGATGAAGTTCTTCTTGGGACTTCAAGTTGATCAACTTCCCGAGGGAACTTTCATACATCAAACAAAATACGTTCATGATGTTCTGGAGAAATTCGGGATGTCAGGAATGTCACCAATGTCCACCCCATTAGCGATGAACCATGGGATAAACCCTGATCTCACCGAAGAGAAGGTAGATGAAACATTGTATCGTTCCATGATCGGCTCGTTAATGTACTTGACGGCATCAAGACCGGATATTATGTACCCAACTTGCCTCGCGGCTCGATTTCAGTCAAATCCTAGAGCTTCGCACATGGTAATTGTGAAAAGGATTCTATGCTACCTGAAAGGAACTCCATCTCTGGGGTTGTGGTATCCAAAAGTTGGCGACTTCATGCTCGAAGGATATTCTGATTCTGATTTCGGATGCTGCAAAGTGAATGCTAAATCAACAACAGCGGGGTGCCAGTTTTTCGGACCACGATTGGTCACCTGGCAATGCAAGAAGCAGACCTCTGTCGCTTTATCCACTTGTGAAGCTGAATATGTATCTGCTAGCAGCTGCTACTCTCAGATCTTGTGGATCCAGCAACAGATGAGAGACTACGGTTTGCAATTTCTTAACTCCCCTATCTTTGTTGATAATGAGGCAGCAATTAACATAACAAAAAATCCTGTTCATCACGCTAAAACTAAACACATTGAAATTCGTCATCACTTCATCCGAGACTGTTTTGAAAAGAAGTTGATACGAATAGAGAAAATCCACACCGATGAACAAAAAGCTGACTTACATACCAAAGCTTTTGACAAAACACGTTTTAAATATCTTTTGAAACTTAATGGTATGAAGTTGCTATCGGATGCGGAGGAAATTGTTGGCGTTGATGAAGGTGCCACTGTAGATGATGTTGAAAAACAATCTGCAATGGTTTGTAGAATTTTTACTTGTTTTGGTTTTTAGGGGGAGATAGTAGTTTTATTTTCAGAAAATACAAAAACAATAAAAAATTCGAAAAAGCCAAAAACTTTAGAAAATTTCAAAAACCCAAAAACATGATAAAATTTCAAAAAGAGTTTGTGTAAAAAAGGGAAAATGATAGTACATCAGCTAGACGGTTACAGTACGCTAAAGAAATGGAAAGTTCAAATGCGTTAAACAGTCTCACTGATGATGTGTCGATAGGTTTTTACACATTTAGTAGATTTGTTCGGGATATAAACCTAAAATCTTACTTGCTTATTTCGTGGGGAACACTACTTGGATATATAGGTAACCCCTGAAATCTCGTTTGAAAGGTCTCATAATCTGATATACTAGGTCTTTATACTCAATGATGTCTGGGGTATTATTCCGGGACTTCTGCTAAACGGTAGTTCTGACCTAGTCCTTGGATAATACTTTCTGCAAATGCTTGAAACACAGCATAAACCCTCAGCATGCCGAAACAATAAAATTGATAGTCGCTGATGTTGTAGCAAAAAGATCCTCTAAAGGGGACACACCTTAAAGTCGAAGCTGATATCTCTCTGCGTATACGGAAGTGTCGACCTGAGATCCCTCGGCCCTCGCATACCTAAATTATGTACAGATATCATTGTAGTATATTCATCTGTAAGACTGATTATTGGGATTCTGGATACGGGAGTATATTCAAGAGGTGGGACACACGTATAAGTTTAAGTCTCTAAAACACTAAATCAAGTATCCTGAACAGATTGAAATGTGTGTAAGAATTTAAGACGGATCAATATATCGACAATCGAGGTGAATTGTTTAATGTTTGGCATGAAATTAAGCTTAATGGTACTTGTAACTTGTCGGAAGCTGATATGATTCCCTAACACGCTCACTAAAAATATGTTTGTAAATAGTTTACATTTACTGCTCTTATATTTCTGTTTTTCATTTTTTAGTTTTCTTGCTTCATTAAAAATCCCAAAAAGATTTTATATTTCTGCTTTATTTTCCGACAAACCAATGTAGAGAGTTGATCTTCGGATTCGAAAGTGATAGAAGATGCAGGAAGTTTCTGGGATGGAAGATGAGTTTGGAGCTAATCATAACTAATCTAAAATGTCAAACACAAGTTCATTAAGTTGATACTTGTAATTTTTCAGAAACATGTTTGAACAAATATTCCAAAAGTCAGTATGCTTTGTTTCAGGTCAACCAAGGTCAACCAAGGTCATTAAGTTGGACTTGGTCGACAAATTAAGTTCTTTGGGTCATTAATTTGAACCAAGCAACTTGAGTGGATTTCTAAAACTGACAAAATTTGAGAAAAATCAAAGTTTCCATTAAAAAGTTAAAGTGTGCCTCATTCGGATGTTCATCCGGACGGATATCCATACGCACGGATGGCAATGCGCCCGGGTGACAATACGCGTCTGTTGATGGTATATATAGAGGGTCAAAGAGTCAGTCAAAGTTATCCGCACGCACAATACTCTTTCTCTCTTGCACTTTGACTTTCTGATTTCGAAATTCTTTGCACGGATCTTTGTTTTCGTTGGTTTGCACAACATTGGCAATGGCAAAGGTATGTTTTTTCTAACTCAGATCTGCAATAATCCGTTGTTTGATAACTGTTCATCGCGTATCTTTTCTTTCGGAGCTTTAATCTTAGATCTAGCCTGTGTTAGTTCGTTTTGTCATGAATAAATCATAGGGTTTTGTTCGGAATGTTTAGATCTAGAGTTTTACCGGTTTAATTTTTGTTATAACATGCTTAAATCTTGTAGATCTGATGTTTGGACGGTACGTAGTGTCGGCTAGGTTTTTGTGAAATTAACCTGTGAATAGGATGTTTTAGACATCATTGAACATAGGGTTTTGATCGCGTTGACATCCTCTGTGTAGATCTGTGTTCAATTTTAGATTTTGCCATAGAAAATTTTTTTATGTTCATAAACTGTTCTTCATCTGTGACTTGTATCCGCACGCATAACTTGTACGCACGGATGGCAATCCGTGGCAATGTCATGTTGTACGCATGTATAGCAATCCGTGGCAATGTCATGTTGTACGCACGTATAGTAATCCATGGCAATGTCATGTTGTACGCACGTATAGCAATCCGTGGCAATGTCATGTTGTACGCACGGATGGCAATATGGGGCATAGACAAGTTGTCCGCACGGACAACTTATCCACACGGATAACTTATCCGCACGGAGAACTTGCCCGCACGGATAAGTCATACGCACGGATAAGTCATGCGTACGGATAACCATTCAAGTGTCATACCATACAACAAGTTTTTCTTTATCAAAATATTTTGAGATCCCAAAATTATTTCTTAAATGAATAAAATTTCTGCAGGATTGGGATAAATCTCATAATATTTATTGTGTATTGGATGAAGTGTATACCGAAAACACAATAGTTCAAGATGTTGCGAAATTCTTAAGAGAAAGCAGAATCTCTAAGGCTTTAAATGATAAGACAGTAGTTTATGAATCTCATGTGAAACGATTTTGGAGTGCTGCAAGATACGAAGAGAGTGATAAAACCATTTATTCTGCTGTATCAAAGAAGGACGAGAATGGAAAAGATATAGATTTGGAGATGAAAGTGACAGTTGGTGAGGTTAGGAGAGTGTTGAATTTAGGAGACACTGATAGTGACCCAACCATAGTTTCTGAACGTCTTGTAAAAGGATTGTGGTGCAGAATGGGTTTTGCTGGTAGTGTAAATGGAAGGATGCAGAAGACAAGTTTCAGTCACGCTTATAAATTCATGGCTCAGTGTGTTATTCATGCATTATCACACAGAAAAGGTGGATATGATGAAACTCAAGATTATATCATGAATATCATTGCTTGTCTTGTACTGAACAGACCGTACAATATCTCTCAAGTAATTTTTGATCACATGTCTGAGAATGTAAAGGATGGAAGCAAGAGGTTCCTTATGTATCCTAGGTTTGTCCAGATGTTGATAGATGATCAGTTTGAAGGTTTAGAAAAGAGAAGTAACGACATTTTGGGATTGAGGCATATGACACCAGATACAATCAGCAGGTTGATCAAAGGTCCAAATCCTGGAGCAAAGAGAATGATCTGCAAAATTTCAAATCCAAACTATGTAGCTCCAGAAAATGATGCTTGGAGACATGAAGATAGCAATTCTGATAATGAAGATGACAAGATAGTTTGTTCTATAAGAAAGATACAAGATGGTGGTGTGTCAAAGATGGAAAGAGAAAGAGAACTCCAAAGACGTCCCCTGCAGTTTCTATTCTGAAGAATGTAGAAAAGGGTATTGTGAAAGGGGGAGTCATAAGGAAATTAGAATTTTATATTGTGAAAATTTCTAATAAATTTGTCAAACATCTGTTTTGCAGGGTCTTCTGGAAAACAGCAGCACAAGTTGATAGATGAAACAGTTTTGGAACCGTCAGCAGTTATTCAAGAAGGAGCCAAGTTGTTATCTCAATCTCTTCAAAGTTTCTTAAAGAAGAATGAGGATTCTGCTAAAGGTGTTAAAGATCAAGAAGGAGTCGTTCAAGATCTATCAAGTGATGATGATTCTGAAACCACTATATCATAATCTAAACTTGATCCACTTACTCTTGGCAAAGGAAAGGCTCAGTTGAAGAAAAGGTCTCCAAAGAAAAAGAAGGGATCAGATGAAGAAGATTCAACTTATGATCCTGAGAATCCAAAGAAACAAATTAAGAAAAGAAAAGTTGTTCTAGCAGGATTTATTCCAAGAAGTGTTCGAGCAAGAAAAGGCGAAAGTCAAGTTCAAAAGGAAAATGATGGTAAAGATACTCAACATGTTGAATCACCTCAACCACAAGAAACAGAAGCCAAAAAGCAGACTAGTCACGATGACTACGTTGAAGTTACTGAGGCTGAAGTCTTTTATTCAAAGTTTCCAACAGTACCAGAAAATATAGAAATTCCAGAATCGTCCTCACGACCAAGAGACTCAGATGATTTCTTTGGCAATATGCCATCTGCTTCAGGAGATCCGTTGGAAGATCTGAATTTTGATGATGATTTGTTCAACAATGAAGCAGTGAGAGTTCTGGCAAAGAAAGTCAAAGATCTTGAAAAAGAAAAAGAAAAGGCTGAAAGCGAATGTGATCTTTTATTGAAGCAAGTTAATAAAATAATGAAAGTTCATGATCAACTCAGATCGGTGATAATCTTTCATGAAGAAAACACCATGAAGAAAACAAAGGAAGATGGTGATAATAATGCTAAATTGATTGAAGCTCTTATGGCAGAAATTTCTTCATTGAACGAGAAGACAAAGAATCTCCAAGATGTAAATCAGTCACTCAATCAGCTTCTTAGTGAAATGAGTGAAGCTAATTCAAATGAAATGAAAGCAATGAAGCTGGAGATGGAAGCCATGAAAGCTGACAAAGTGATGAAAGATGAACAACTCAAGATGTTATATTCTGTTGTGGAAAATTTCTTGAAAAAGGATGTTCATGCTACTTACAATGAAATTGAAGTAAGAAAAGTTTAAGAAAGAAGACTTGAAAGAGAGAGAAGACTAGCTGAGGATGCGATACAAAAGAACAAAAGTATAGTTGAAGATGTTCAAGAAGCTGGTGGCTCTTCAAGTCAAGTTGATGCTGAAATGGTTGATGCTGAAAATGCTCAAGAACAAGTTGCTCAAGAACATGGTCAAGATTTCATGTTAGTTGGAGAGCCTTCTCAAATCATTGATTCTGATGAAATCATTCGTAGAGTTGCTGTTGCACAAAAGAAGAAAAAGGGCAAAGAAGTGTTGCTACTTGAATGGAAGACAAAGCAGTTCGTTCTTGTTGGTGATGCTTATACTGTGCCACTCAACGTAAAAGAAGGTCTTTACAGAATGAAAGTTATGAAAAGGAGAAAAGAAGCGAAGAAAGCTCGGGGAGAAGAAGTTAGTGATTCTGATGAAGAACTTCTTGGAGATGATGAAGAAAATGAAGATGAAGAGAAAGACGACGATGATGAGAAAGATGATGATAATAAGAAAGATGATGATAAGAAGAATGATGACGATGATCAAGGTTCTTCAGGATTGATTGTGAAGAATCCTATTGATGAACAAAAGATTAAGGAGTTTCTGAATGATCAGATCAACGAACAAGAAGATGATGATCATCAAGAAACTTCTACTTCTGGAAAGCAACACATGGATCAGGTATTTCTCTCAAATCCCACTGTCATTTTCTTACAAGATAAAAACCAGGAAGTGATTGAGGTTAGAAGAACAAGGGAAGAGATGTTAGAGGAATTGGGTTTGCAAGAAGGAAAATTTAAATTCGATATTGAAGATGAGATTCCTGAGACTTCTGAAGATGTATTTGAGCCAAGATTTTCCTTTGAAGCTGATAATTACAACGATGTAATTGTTGAAGATGCTTCAGATTCATCTGATAATGAAGTTCATTTTCATTATTCTGGGATTGATGAAACATTTCCTTCGTTGTCGGAAATGTTCAAAGATCGAAATGAAGAAGAAATAAGAAGAAAGATAGTGGAGAAAGTATCTGCAGAAGGTATTCCAGATACCATACCGAGAGAAAATCTTGCAGAAGAAAGAAAGAAATGGTACAAAGTCATGCCAAAAGAGAGAAAGAAACTTCGGGCACTACAATTCTTTACACACGACAAAGAACTCTCTTGGGGTGACATTCTCTCTTGGGGATATTTGGAAGACTTGAAAGTTTATGCAATCAGAAGAGAACAGGGAGTACAGTATTTTGAGTTCTTGTCTGATATCAAAACTCTGCCATGGTGGGATATAGACGAATTGGTGAAAACAAAGAATATCAAAGAATATTACCATGGGTTGGATGTGAGACAACATGATCAAAGGTTATGGAATTATGTGAAGCTGCAAGCTGAGAAAAGATATCCTGATTGGAAACCACACTTTCCACAACACATTGTCAAAATCTTAGAAAGTGGTGAAAAGGATATTACTCTGGATATCAAACCTCCAAGTTGTTTGAAGAATATGCCTTTACGGGCAATGGAGCAAGATTTCCACGATGAGTTTGAAGGGTGGTTGTACAATCAAACTACAGCTGAAGCAATAATCTCTTTAAATAACAAGTCCACAGGAGAAGCTAGAAGGATCTGTGTGTTAGATCCTATGTGGCTTGTAAACTGCTCGAAGAAAGATATCGATTGTCTGTACTACAACAAGATAGTCTATGAGAGACCTGATAGAGAGCAAGCTTTGCAATATCAAAAAGTTGTGGATGTTTGTTACGCAAAAGACATCAACTCTGGAAGATACTGGAAGACAAAATGGAGAGATCTAGAGATTGATGAGTTCTTGAAAGTATACAAGCATGAACAACGTTCCAAAAAGATTGCTGAAGGAGCTGCTGAGTTGGGAAAACGTAGATTGGGGATTGTTCCTCCAACAGATCAAACACCAATTGAATCTGAAGAAAACAAAATTCCAAGGTGGGAACGGAAGCGTGATGGAGATCCTGTCTACAGACATTGGTGGTTGACTGAGGGAAGACAAAAGCGAAAAAGAATGTTGGAGGAAAAAGCACAGAAAAGAAGAGAGAAAGCGCGAGAACGAAGACGCAACAGAAGGAATTAAAGACTATGCTGGAAGGTACTACAGCTACATCCGAGGGGGAGTCTGTTAGTACATTACGTCTGTAGCTTCCGTCAGCATGTAGTCATATTTTGTATTCTGTGTTTATGTCTATTGTCTGTATGTATGTATGTAGTTAGCATGAAAACTCAGGAATAGGTTTTGTGTGTAAAAGTGTTGTTTGGGACAAGTTCATCCGCACACATGGCAATACGCACGTACGGTAATACGCACGGATGACTTATCCGCACAGATAAGTCATACGCGCGGATGGCCATACGCACGGGTAAGCCATACGCACGGGTAGCCCACCCGCACGTACAACACTTGTTAGGTTCCTGAGTTTGTCTATAAATAGGAGGTCCGGTGCAACTTTGTGAAAAAAACTTTTGACACGCACGGATAGTCTGTAACTTCTACCGGATCTTGTGACTTTCAGAACAATCAATAGAACGAACAGACAAGCAGTTAAACGTTGAATTCTGTGTTGCACAAATCTGTGATTCGTCATAATGGATTCCGCACATTAAGACGAAATCGATTCATCTTGTTCCTACGATCAGATCCTGTATCAACGGGACCAACACACGGCCTCGTGTGCAGAAGCGTATCTGTACTATCAAGATTTGCTTGGATTCTGCGAATCTTAGTGTTGACCACGGCCGTGTGGAGCTGGGCACGCCCCCGTGTTGGGAAATAGAAGCTTCTACAACTTTGTCTTTTCTGCAGACACTTGGGCACGCCCCCGTGTCCGTTGGGCACGGGGCGTGTTCAGACTTCTGAAATTTGTTTTTGCTTGGGAAGATGTTGTCGAGGGGTCGGGCATGCCACGTTTGTTCCTTTTCTTGTATTTGTGTTAGAATTAGCTGTATTTTTGCTTCTTTTGTTCATTTATGCTCATTTGATCCTGAAAATACAAAAGGAAGACAAAAGCACACTTTTTCCATCATTGGTACTAAAAAAGGGTTAGTTTTATGCCTCATTTGATGTAATTTATATGTTGCATTTTACACACATCAAGTTCTACTCGCTCTAAGTCCCATACAACGCCACATTCATCAGCTCGCAAGGAGAGCTCAGTTCACTCCTCAAATGCGAAGAGAGAATCTCGAAAGTTAGTGCTTCATTATAAGCCCCGTTCAACTAAAGACGGGTGCACATACAAATATTTTGTCTCCTGAAAGTCCAGAGACTTCGATGGAGAGAAGGGGGCGATCGATGCCATGAAATGGCTCGAAGAGATGGAGACTGTTGTGGACATCAACAGTTGTACTGATAAGGATGCGGTGAAATTTGTATCACAATCCTTCAAGGAAGAGGCCCTCACATGGTGGAAATCCATGATATAGTCCACGTGAAAGATTCCCCTATACAATTTGGGATGGTCCAAGTTTGTGGACCTTATCAGTGAAACTTATTGTCCACAACATGAAGTGGAAATAGTGGAGTCAGACTTCCTGACCCTCATGATGAAAAACCTAGATTGTCGTCAGTATGTAACCAACTTCAATTCATTAACTAGGCTAGTACCCTATTTAGTTACCCCTGAGCCTAAATGCATTGCGTGTTTCATCGGTGGTCTGGCACCGGAAATAAAAGGGAATGTTAAGGCTTCAAAGCCAACCACATATAGATCAACTGTGGATCTATCTTTGTCTCTCACTTTAGATATAGTGAGACAAAAATCGGTCAAAAGTGAGACCAATGAGAAAAGAAAGAGGGAGGAGGATAACTCCTAGAATTCTAAGAAAAAGGGCAAGTCCGAGTTCAATAGGAACCAGCAGGAATCTAACAAAAAGCCTACGTGCAAAACCTACAATAGAAGGCACTGGGTACAGTGTCGAACAGACCAGAAGCCAAAGCAATGTGGTATCTGTAAAAGAACTGGTCATCAGTCCCAGGAATGTAGGGACATAAAGAATGCGGTCTGCTTCAGCTATGGCGAGAAGGGCCACATCAGTACTAATTGCCCTAAAGTTTCCAAAGAAGGTACAACTAAGCCAGGAAAGGCTAAGAAAGGAAACGCCTAAACCTTCCTAATAAATGCCAGAGGCAGTAAATATCAATAATGTCACCAGGTACATTCCTTATCATTAATCAATGATATATTTGCTAAGAGTCATGTTTTAAATCAGGTACTAATAAGTCTTGCATAGACCCTAGGATCAGCAAACTTTTAAATTTATTCTTGAGAACTCCAGATGTTAAGTATAAGGTAGAACTTACCAATGAAACCATAGAAACTGTTTCTTCTATTCTCGACAAATGATCTTTATCCATAAAAAATAAAGAGTGCTCTTTCCCCAGTTGGAGTACGACAATTTATTTTACTTTATTTATTTCATTGATTTCTATCGACTGCAAATGCCAAACTAAGTTTGATAGAAGCGCCATATGATAATTGGCGGTATCTTAGTGTGTCCCATAAATTGCTTTCATGCATGATCTGTATGTAGGTTTAATGCATGGAACCACTAAGATCTCCCAATGGTCATATTGTACTAATATCAGCTAATGGTATTCAAGGAGATGCTCACTATGGAAATGCCTAAGTGTCTGTCTCTACTCAAGGCATCCAACTATTCGTAGAGCGAATGTGTCATTAAATGGCACATGTGACGAGATGAACCAAAGCCTGAGATTGAAGCTATCTCTATCATCTCTAATTATCCTGATGTCTTCTCCGAAGAACTACCCGGTTTACCTCCTGAGAGGCAAGTGGAGTTAGGATTGACATCCTATCAGGAGCTGCATTGTTGTAAGAGCTCCATATCAGTTAGCACCGGCGGTGATGAAAAGAACTGAAAACCCAATTGGGTGAACTTTTGGAGAAAGGCTTTATACAACCTAGCTCATCGTCTTGAGAACTCCAGTATTGTTGATTTAGAAAGACAGTTCACTGCGGTTGTGCATTGATTACTGCAAGCTTAACAGGTAACGGTTGAGAATCGTTATCCGCTGCTTAGAATCGTCGATTTGTTCGACCAACTACAAGGGTTAGCTACAAATTTAAGAAAAATTTGGGTAGTAAGTAGTTGGAATGACCATCTTATCCTAGTTAAGTTCTCCTATACAGATAGTTATTATATAAGCATCAAGGCTGCTCCTTTAGAGGCCTTGTATGGGAGAAAATGTTAAACGCCCGTTGGTTGGGCAGAAGTTGGGAAGACCCAACTATCAGGACCTGGAAATTATCTTGGAGCCGACGGATAAGATCATACGAATCCGTGATCGTCTGAAAGCTACCAGTAATCGGCAGAAGAGCAATGCTGACTAGAGGCGGAAACCTCACAAAAGTTCCAAGTAGGGAACAAGGTTCTACTGAAAATGCCACCCTGGAAAGGTGTGATACGTTTTGGTATGAAGGGAGAAATGAGCCCTGGATATATAGGACCATTCGAGATAATCGAATGCGTCGATCTGTAGCCAATAAGCTAAACTTAACTAAGGGGCTTGGTGGAATTCACAATGTCTTCCACATTTGCGATTTATAGAAATCTCTAACTGGTGAGTCACTAGCTATGTCACATGAAGATGTACAAATTAATGAAAACCTACAATTTGTTGAGAAACCGGTATTGATCAAGGATCGACAGGTTAGGAGGCTCCGACGAAAACATGTACCTATCGTAAAGGTTAAGCGGGATGCCCTTAGAGGCCCCAAATATGCATGGGTGGTCAAGTCCATTGTACGACAGAAGTACTCCCATCTTTTTGAGCGAATCTCGAGGTCGAGATTTATTTTAAGGGGGTGAGGATGTAACACCTCGTAAAATCGTGTCCAATAATATATCGACACGTGTCCCTAATTTTAACCGTGCCTAAAAGTTGGCTAAGAGGGACTAATTTTGTCAAAATTGAAAATTATTAATGTGGTGGGACTAAAAGTGTCAACATGTTTAAACTAAGCCATTGAATGACCTTACACGGTATTCGTATTCTCTTATTGAGCCACTTGTTGGATAAACGAAACCGTTTGCGATAAAATTCAAAAGTTGTTCATCGAAGGGTTAAAAGTGTCAACATGTTAATTCTTACCTCTGAGTGACCTTTTAATGAACTCGGAGCATCATGATGTTCGAACATACTCTCGGGAATGCCTAATATTGGCCATTTAGGGCTTTGATGCCATTAAACGACAATACGCACAAGTTTGTGCGTTAAAAGGACTAAAAGGGTCAACGTGTAAATCTACACCTCTAAGTGACCTTTTTAAATGAACCGGGAACTCCGTGATATTCGGTCGTACTCCTGGGTGTGCCTAAAATTGGCCACTAAGGACTTTCGTACCTTATAATAATATTACATGTGAGACTAGAAAATAATGTGCTAAAAATGTTAATTCATGAAAGTTTAAATGTGCTTAAAAAGAATCAGGGACTGAAAGTGTCAAACAGCAAAAGCTGATTAATGGACTGAACTGCCTCGCGGGTCGCGACCCGGGTGGGCTGGTCCCATCGCGGGCCGCCAGCCAGCCCATCTGCAGCCATTATATTTTTTTTTTCATTACTTGTTCACCACTCCTAACATTCTAAACCATTTTAATCAATCCTATGGGCTATTAGCTGATTATAAACACCTGTCAAGACACTTGTTATCATCCTAAGAAGCCTCTAAACACATGGCATGATCCAAATGATTTCCAAAAAACTATAAATAGGTGTATGGTTCATTTGAAAAACTTGCACCAAATCTTCATTCTTCCTATATAATTGGAGGATCTAGAGAAATTGGGAACTTTCTTTGAGTTTTATTCAGTCCCTAGGACCACTTGTAAGTGTTCTTTTCGTGACTAGTTCGTTTATTAGGCTTTTAAAGCCGAAAAGTCAGGCATTTTCGATAAACGCTTTGACTTTCGGTTTAGACCATAATGGTCAAGTCATTGTTCACAACGAACATGGATACGTGATCATAATTAGGTAGGTGTTAATCCCTCAAAAGGGTACCTCCTAAGAATCACGTTTGCTTGGTCAATTGACGAGTCAACATATTAATGTTTTAAAAAGTCAACGAGTCAGTTTTTGAAATAATTTTGATATGAGTTTATAAGTGTTCTAAATTATGTTTTATCACTTAAACAACTTAGTAATGATTATTAGAACATGTGTAAACATATTCGGCTCGTCAATTCTAGTTTTAGGGTCGGTTCGCAACCGAATGTCGCGAAGTTTGACTTCTGCGTTGACTTGCTATTATGACCTGAATTAGATTAGTATGAGACTGATTTTAGGTTCCGTTATGATCATAATATGATGTATCATAACCCTTTAAGGTCATATTACACGATCATACTAGTAAACTGAGTTTTTGCGCATGTTCCGTTATTATGCCATACTTTGACTATTATGCCTTTTTTCTTAAAAATAAGGTTTTAGACCCTAACGAATTTGAAAATGATATAGGTACTGATATTTTAACAAGTTTAACATATTTTGATGTTACAAATCTGATCATAAACCAAGTTTTCGTATTATATCGTAAATTACGCTTTAAAGAGACCACAATGCCCTTTTGGCGCATAGAACGGTTTTAAACATAATTTCTCATACTAAACTCATTGCTTACTGATGTAATATCATAATTAGGATATTTTGGGATATCAAGTCAGTTTATAAAGTGAGTTTACATTCAAGTTCTTGTATTATGTCCTTAAAATGACGATAATGCCCTTTTGGCACCAAAAATGGTTTTAAAGCATAATTTCATACAAAACCTTTTGACTACTGATATGTTATATTAAATAACATATCTTGGTCATGTAAACCTGGTCATAACCCAGATTTCATAAACCGCCGTAAACATCGTCATTTAACGACTTTAACGCCGTTTCAGCGCGTAGTATGGTTTTAAACCATAACTACCAACCAAGACTTGTTACCAACTGATTTTATAACTAATTTAAAATTTTTTTTACAGTAGGTACATGATATAAACTCAAATTCTCAAATTAGTTTTCAAAACTATGTGTGAAATGACCAAAATGCCCCTACGGTGCATAGTTTGGTCTTAAACTATAAAACTCACATATGTTTGATATCCTACTGATATTATATTATAAATAAAGTGTTTTCACAGAATGTTTATGGTCGTAACATCAGATTATACGTGTGTTCCTTTTATACGTCGCTAAATGACCAAAACGCCCTTTTGTGGCATAGTTTGATTTTAAAACTTTAACGGCCATACAGTTGATATCCTACTGATATTATAACTTGTTTAAAGTATATTGGAATATGGAACTTGTTCATGACTCATCCGGTTACATGTTATCGCTTATACGTGTACGGTTAGACTTACGTAACTAGCTTACGTAAGTTTACCGAAACGGGTTTAACCTTATCGTTTTTATCTCAAATTCTAGAATGTTTATAGTTTACTCATATTATACAAGTCCTAGTACCTTTTGGGTTTAAACTACTTTCTATTCCGGTCATCGCTTAATCAAGCGTATCGAACCGTTTTTGATACTTTAAGCTAGCTGGTCTAAGTCTGTGACTTAAATAAGACCCATTAGCATTCTAATTGGTTATTTATACCATCATTCTAGACTAGAGCCTTCCGGTAAATTGTACCTACGCTTACTTAATTGAATGCGGCTGAGTTATTATAAATCTTGCATTATAAGACGTGAGTTAGCTCAAGTAAATACTCTTAACCTATTTTCCCTATACGGGCTTGGGATACGGTAAATTATTACCAAATGGTCGGGTATGGGATTCGAAGACCAATGTATCAGGAAATTCAAATAACCCGTTTTAATTCATATTGCTTAACTTAAACATTGGGAGTTAATGCGACCGTGTCCTGGATATCCTTGACTCATTTAATTGTAAGTGGCTACGATCTAAGCGTGGGGTGTAGGAATAAACCTGACAAACGCAATATCGTTCATTAAATAATTTTATAACCCAATATGGGTGTTCCCAATAAGGGAATAAGTTATAATTTTATAACCCAATATGGGTTTTCCCAATAAGGGAAAACGTGGTGTGTCAGTTAATCATGAACCGGCATAGTTTCTGGGCCCTATATGTATTGTCAAGTTATGTAAAACTGATAACATGAGATATAGTTTATCCCAAGTTATAAAAGATTTTTCGTGCAATGTGCACCTAAACCAATTTTGAAAATGATTTAAAAATGTGTCAGTTGATTGTATTTACCAGTGAAAACTGACGTATTTTCAAAAGACTAAGTGACATGTGCAAATACGTAATTAGGCTGAAAGCTGCTCAGTATTGCTAGATGAAGAATTTGCAACTCCTTCGCATAAGCCTATTAGTCTGATGTTCTTCTTTTGTATATAATGATCCGCCTGTGGATTATTATTGCAAGCTCGTCTGTACTTATTACCTTGGTATTTTCTGACATTTGAGTTTGTAATAATATTTTATATTCCTAGACTTCCGATGTGCTATTCTGTGTATGTTTGACTATGACAATACCAATCTTACGTCACGATACTCCCTGTTAGTGCACTATGTCTATTGACTTCGTCTTGTATCGAGTCATGTAATAGGATAGGATAACTAGTGCTCGAGGTGCTTGAAACTAAGTTTAGTGAATTTGTTAGTAATTTCGCTTGAAACTGTCTTGGTCAGTTCAAGCGAAATCACACTCACTATATATAGGGGTGCTGTGTATTCATTTGTAACGAAAAAATCAAGATCTTGTATTCGGTAACGAAGTGCTACCGGATTGTCTCCAGGTGCTGTAATTCTATCAGATTAATACAAGAGACATTTATAATTACATCGAGCATCCGTTTCATTGATTCCGCCTCTGATTCGGATAAACAACTTTTTTGATCGACTCATTCGGGTCATACAACGATCCTACAAGTGGTATCAGAGCACAGGAGGAAGAGTTTAGCTTGATTGCATCTATTTTCTGACTTCTACACCTTCTTTTTCAAATTGGACAAGATTTCACGGTCAAAATGGATTGAATTTTTCACATGTGACAACCCGAGTTTTCAAGGTTTCTACTCAACTTAATACTCGTTCACAAAGCATTGGTTATATACGTGATGTGCATTATAAGTGTCTATGTGATATGTATGTGTATTGTATGAATAATGTGATGTGGGTTTAATAAAATCCTCTGCCGAAAACACCTCCCATATGAAAACACCCCTGGCGAAAACAAGGGGATTTCGCCAACTGTGAACTAACGAAATCCCTTTGGATTTCGTCGGAGATGTTGGGCCCAAAGTCAAACGCGGCCCAATGGCCTGATTTGTTTGCTTAAACACATTAAGGTTACGAAACAGTTTATTGTAAAACCCTAGCATTCAAACGGCAGTTCCTTTCTTTGTAAACTCCTTCTCTTTTGCAAGTCCCTTACCTGCAATCATACCTCTCGATCTAGTGGTTAGTGTACTACCTTTACCTTTTAAATTGTTGCTGAGAATTGTTTGATGTTTATTTTATTTAAATTACTATTGACTAATTGTTTGGCAATCATGAACAAACTGTTATCATGTAATGATTAGGATCGTATGATTGGATGATGATTGATGAATAAGGGATTAGATCTTAATGATTGAACTCGGTGGTGGATGGTTCTGGTTGTTGAAATATATATTATGATTGCATGCTGTTCTTGTAGTGTATGACTGTCATGGAAACAATCTTGTGGTTATGAATTGATATATGATCCGATGTGAATCCTGTTTGGTCTGATTGAACGATTGGTTGTTAAAGCCACCGAAAACTGTTAGACGATTAGGGTTGCTGGTGTACGTAACTGACGTTGATAATGATGACGTAACCCAATGAAAACACAGGGAACCAGACGAAAACACATTAGTGTTTTCGCCATTCAACAACTCGACGAAACCCTTGGATTTCATCGCCTAGGGTTTTCGTCCATCGTGATTTCGTCCCAGGGGTTTTCGCCACAAGGTATTTCGTCGCAAGATGATTTCGTTGAATGCTTTGTTGCAGTAAACTTCTGTTAAGTTATTAAGTTGTTAACTCTATTAGTTTGCAGCTCTGTTAACCCTGTTAGTTTATTATCCATGTTATGTATGTTTGTCCCGTTAAGTTTGTTAACTTTGATAAGTATGGTAACTCTGTTATGCATGTTAAGAATTTAAACTCAGTTAAGTCTATTAACTCTGGTTAGTTTATTAACCCTGTTAAACTCATTAACTATGTACGTCATTAACTCTGTTAAGTATGTTATTGGGTAATTAGGTTAGATCAAACTGCAAAAGACATTTATGTGAAGCGTGAATTGTATGAATGTGACTAACTGCTGTGTGATGCATGATGTTAGCTGCCAAACACACTATGTGATATTGATGTGAAACTTTACGAACTTGAACTGATTAAGTATATGTACATACTTTAGGACTTGACTGATTACTTGTGAACACATAGCTTAGCATACCGAGCAAACCAAGGTGAGTTCACACTCTTTCCAAGGCATGGGATTCCCAAGGGTTGGGAATGGGTTAATGATTTAAACGGTAACTACAACCATCCTCCGTGGGTAGGATGCCAAGATTACACACTGGACCAAACCTCTATCATTGAAGTCCCTCATTTATATCGACTTAATCGCCGAGGCCTATGGCGAGCGGGTCATTAGTTAATAGCGCTATTAGGTTTAACAAACCTCACACCATGCCAGTCGGACGGGCGTGTACTAATGGACTATGGGCAAAGGGTCAATGCTGATAGACATTGACTTAGGGCACCACTTATATTTTCGTAGTAGTCAATACGCACGGTCTAGTAACACATGGGAAGCCCCCACTAATCTTCGCAAACATGTCTGGGAGACCGCGATACGAACTAATACGATACATGGTTTACAAAATGAACATATGATTTACGAAACGAATGCTATAACTAAACAACCAACTGTGAACTCGCTCAACTTTGTTGTTGACTCGTTGTTACATGCCTTGCAGGTCGTTTGGTACTCATGGAGCTTGCACAGGGAGGCGCAGTCGTTGTGGGACATGGCAGTGTGTGCCATGCTAAAAACATTACTTTATTTCGTACTTAATACTTACATTGGGTTTTACAATTATGCTTCCGCTAAACACTTAACTATGTTTTTTATTTGAAACACCTTTCATATTGTGTGGTTGAATTTTACTTATTACTTGTTATGTTCAATATGATTGGTGGCTTGATCCTGGTCAGTCACGCCTCCAAGCGGTGATACTCCGCGTGTGGATTTTGGGGGGTGTGACAGATTGGTATCAGAGCCATTGGTTATAGTGAACTTGGTTTTAATAAGGGAAAAAGTTTTTATTAAAACCAGACTATAACCTGAATAGTGCTCAACGATCCACAACGACGCTTCGCTCCACGTGCAAGACTCGACATTCTAGGTGATATGACTTATGTTTACATTGCCTACTTGCTAGATTACATAGAACTTTGCTCATGGTATGCTTAGATAAACATAGCAACTGTTGATTGAAACACATGTGTGCTTACTCTCTTATGTCGTCGCACTTTCGCGAACCTTTCTCACTCATGTTTCCTTTGATATGAAGATCATGAGTGGACGCGTTAACCTAACTCAAGCCCAGTTGGCGGCTTTGATCACCGAACAAGTTACTGCAGCACTCGCAGCTGCCCAAGCAGGAGGTATACCCAGCAGTCGCAACTCACTCAAGGATCTTTAGATCCTACTCTCGTAAACCAACTCTTGTGTTTAACTCTGTCTTAATCTTGCACACGCAACAGGTCAGCATGCTCAGCCGCCTGTATGCACCTTCAAGACGTTCATGGACTGTCGTCCTAGTACTTTCAGTGGCACTAAAGGAGCCGTTGGACTCCTACATTGGTTTGAAAAGCTCGAGTCTGTCTTCGAGATGTGTGAATGCCCTGAGGCTCGTAGGGTGAAGTACGCCACTGGTACTCTCGAAGGCACTGCACTAACTTTGTGGAACGCGCAAGTTCAGATGTTGGGGCTGGCGGCTGCTAATGCCACCCCATGGAATGATTTTAAGGAACTGATTAAACGTGAATACTGTAGTCGTGATGACATCCACAAGCTGGAAGTGGAGTTCTTTAACCTGAAGATGACGGGGTCAGAGATAGAAGCGTACACGAAATGATCCAACGAACTGGCAGTGTTATGTCCAACTATGGTGGATCCTCCCATCAAGCGAATTGAGCTGTACCTCAAAGGCTTAGTACCAGAGATTCAAAGCCATGTGACTTCTGCTAACCTTGCTACTATTCAAGATGTTACTCGTCTTGCTCATCGTCTCACAGACCAGGCAGTGGAACAGAACAAGCTGCCTAAGCGTATTGGTGCTACTACAATTACTACTTCTGCTACTCTCAGTGACAACAAATGAAAGTGGGATGGAACCTCTAGCAAGGGTTCGACTACGGTTCAGTCCCAGGCACAACAGTGAAAGATCGACGACTACCAAAGTCCTGGTCAGTAATCTTCTGGTAGTCAAGGGCAGGGTGGATATCGAGGAAATCACCCAAAGTGCAATAGATGCAACAGACACCACAGTGGTCAGTGCAACAAGGGTCGTTGTCAGAGGTGTCTCAAGATGGGGCATGAAGCCAAGGATTGCAGGAGCTCACGACCTGCGAATCAAAACCAACAACAACAACCAACAGCTCCACAGAACCAGCAGCGACAGCGAGGTAACAGGGGATGCTTTCAGTGTGGTGCTGAAGGCCACTTCAAGCGGGACTGCCCCCAGTTAAATCAAAATCCGAACAACAACAACAACAATAATCAGGGCAATGGGAACAACAATAACAACGGGGGAAACAACGATGGCAATGGCACCCGGGGTCGAGTGTTCGTGATTGGTCAGGGTGACGCAAGGAATGATCCTAATGTGGTGATGGGTAAGTTTCTTCTCGACGACTTTTATGTTACTGTTTTATTTGATTCGGGTGCCGATACCAGTTATGTGTCTCTAAAAGTTAGTCAAATGCTTAAACGCACACCCACACTTTTGAACACCAAGCATGTCGTAGAGTTAGCAAACGGTAAGAGCCTAGAAGCCACACACATAGTTAAAGGTTGTGACCTCGTCTTAGTTGGTCAGACATTCCCCATCAACCTTATTCCTATAGTCTTGGGTAGTTTCGACATCGTCATTGGGATGGATTGGTTATCACAACATCGAGCAGAGATCCTATGCAAAGAGAAGATTGTTCATATTCCCCGTTGTGGCAAGGAACCTCTCGAAATTCAAGGCGACAAGAGTGGTGCTGTAGTGGGCATCATTTCCTTTCTTAAGGCCCAGAAGTGTTTGCGAAAGGGCCACACTGCTATATTAGCACTCGTTACTGACGCATCAACGAAAGAGAAGAAGATAGACGATATTCCAGTAGTACGTGATTTTCCTCAAGTGTTCCCTGAAGATTTACCTGGGCTACTGCCTCATCGCCAGGTCGAATTCCAAATCGAGCTAGCTCCTGGAGCAGCACCCATAGCTCGAGCACCTTATCGCTTAGCTCCAACCGAACTGGAAGAACTGTCTAAGCAATTGCAAGAACTTTTGGAAAAGGGTTTTATTCGTCCTAGCTCTTCGCCCTGGGGAGCTCCAGTATTATTTGTGAAGAAGAAAGACGGTACCTTCCGCATGTGCATAGATTACCGCGAACTGAACAAGGTGACCGTGAAGAATCGTTATCCTCTCCCACGCATTGACGACTTGTTCGATCAGCTGCAAGGGTCGAGCTACTATTCAAAGATTGATCTGAGGTCAGGCTACCATCAACTGAGAGTCCAGGACGAGGACGTCTCCAAAACAGCATTCAGAACACGCTACGGCCATTACGAGTTTCTGGTCATGCCATTCGGGTTAACAATCGCGCCTGTAGTCTTCATGGATCTTATGAACAGAGTGTGCAAGCCTTACTTGGATAAGTTTGTGATTGTATTCATCGACGACATTCTGATCTACTCCAAGAGTCAGGAGGAACACGAGCAGCATTTGCGACTGTCACACCCCCAAAATCCACACGCGGAGTATCACCGCTTGGAGGCGTGACATGACCAGGATCGAGCCACCAATCATATCGAACAACGTATTTTAGTAAATAAAACCAATCACAATACAATTGGTGACCAAAAGGAGGTTAACCAAGTTCAATTTAAACAGCGGAAGCATAAGACGTTAAACCAAAACATAAGTTTGTAGTTTCATAAGTTTAAAGACCCCAACATAAGTTTCATAAGTTCATAACGTTTATTTAGTAAGTACAGGACATATTAGTTCGCATTCCACAACGACCACCTCCATGTGCAAGCTCCACAGCATCTAACGACCTGCAAGGCATGTAACAACTAGTCAACAACAAAGTTGAGTGAGTTCACGTTTGGTTGTTTAGTTTTAAGTTGTTTCTGAAAAACGTGGTTTGACTTTCGTTGGCTTAATTGCCGTGGGGGTTACCCCGTAGTTGAAAGTATGATTAACCAGTTCCTTTTTCATTACCCAAACCTATAACCATAATCAGTGGGGGCTTCCCATTATGTATGTTACTAGACTAGGCGTATCCATAAGTGTCCTTCCCAATCCGAGGACGGTGTTAAGTATGAGTGTACGTAGGTTTTACGTACGTGCCCTTCTCATCCGAGGACAGTAGTAGGTGTGAGTGTACGTAGGTTTTACGTACGTGCCCTTCTCAATCCGAGGACAGTAGTAGGTGTGAGTGTACGTAGGTTTTACGTACGTGCCCTTCTCAATCCGAGGACAGTAGTAGGTGTGAGTGTACGTAGGTTTTACGTACGTGCCCTTCCCAATCCGAGGACAGTAGTAGGTGTGAGTGTACGTAGGTTTTACGTACGTGCCCTTCCCAATCCGAGGACAGTAGTAGGTAGTCTAGTAGTGTTGATAATATAAATAGTTATTCAATCCCATTCCCAACCACCGGGAATCCCATGCCTTAGTAAGGGTGTGAACTCACCTCGGTTTGCTCGGTTAGATTCTCAATATAGCTAACAGTCAAGGTCGGTCAATCACGTCCTAGTATGATTTACCAGTTAGTCATTTAGTGGCTTTCCAATAGAACACAAAGTTCCTACACGTATCTATCACATAACATGCATCACTGTAACGGTTTATGCCCATCTAAGTTTCCCGTCCATTCCCCACTCAAAATCAAACATACGATAATGCACATAACATATGTAACATGTTAAATCATTCGCAGATAGCATACTCGACATTTAGACACGCAAGTCACAACTTATGTCAATTCGGCATTAATACTCAAAACCGGCTGTTTTCGGACATTTAAATAAAATAGTTAGATTATTCCAAAAATTCCCAAATTTTTATAGAATGTCACAAACATTCCATATTTTATTGTGTAAAAATATCGGGGTCCGGTTCATCACCAATATTTTATAAAAATTCATATTCGGGACTGAACTCAGATTTATGTATTTCTGACCACAGTCCACGAAACAATTTATTACAAATTCATCGTAAGTCCGATTTGCGAAATTCCAGTGGGGTAATTACAAATACTTCAGTTATCATCTACAGTAAAATTTTCATGGTCCGATTCATCACAAAACTCAGGTTATGACCGAAAGTACGACGCCCATTTATTGCTGTCAAAATTCAGCTTAAGTAGCTGTTACAAATTAACACTTTAAAAATAGTAAACGGAGTCCAAAAATTACGATTCCGGTGCCATTAGAACCGTATTTCATAATAACATATTTTAGATTCAAAATATCGATTTTTCGTTGAGGTTAAGACCTGTTTACAGCCAACAGAAGTGGGCTGTAAAAGTTAGACAGATTCTGATTCTTTTGTGTTTAACCTTCTAAGTCGTGTTCGATCGATTCCTTTAACAAGTTTAGTGACCACAACAACATCATATACTAATATCATTCAGTAAAGCATCAGATAATCACCCAATCATCATAATCACACAAGATCTACATGATTTACACACATATTCATCCATTAACCACCTTGTTCATTACTTTAGTAAACATTTAGACTTTGATCTCATATGTTCGAAATTTTTAACCGACGAAACTTTTATTAACCACTCTAGACAAGATCAAGAAGAGGTTTAGAGTCACTTACTACTAGCTCGAGGCTAGGGGAGAAACTAGGCGAAAAACGAGTGGTTAAAAGCGTCGTAGTGAGGTCCTTAGCAATCCGCAAGCACCGGGCTTCCTCGTATGAGATCCTTCACGCTAGTATATGCTTGGAATAGCTTGATTAATATTTTAAAAGTGTGTGGGTGAATGTGAGTGCTCTCGGCAGTAAGCAAGAGAAGGGAGGGAGCAAGATGTATTGATTTGTTAAGTGATGAATGAAAGAAGTGTTTAACCTCTTGGACCCATTTATAATCCAACCTTCCTAATTACCCAATGGGCTAGATGTCTCCAAGATATTAGACACAAGGGATTTATATAATCAAAAACATGTGGGGTGTCCCCACATGGGGGACCGAACTCGTTCAAGGGGGGGCTAATTGGGTTGGATTTGAACTAATTGGTTAAGTAGTTTTTGGTTAGTTAGTTTAGGAGGTTAAACCCTTTTACTAGTGTGTTGTAATTTACCACGGGTGTTAGGGTATTCGGGGACCCTAACTGGCTCAGAAAAGAAAAACAATGTTTTTAATAATATATTTGTGTTCCGGGTAAAGTCCGGTTGTTCGGTTCGGTGTCGTTCCGTTAAACTGCTTAATTAATTCGTAAAGCGTCTTATATATATATTTTTGTAACGTTTTTAATTTCTAACACTTAGGAAATTATACAAGACTATTTAGTAACTTTTCTGTACATTACTAGTATGTTAACAAATACATGTAAGTAATACACAGATATCAGAGAGCAGTCAAATGATTTAGCACAGTCATCAAGCACTTTATTTATCATTAATAAACTGTATGGTTACATGTAATTTGAGGGTTGTCACATTCTCCCCCTGTTAAGAGAATTTCGTCCCGAAATTTAGCGCGTGGTTACTGAGGAAGCTAGTTAAGTTGCGTTGTTTTCCTGATTTTCCTGGGGTGTCACATCATCCCCCCGTTGATTTGGAATTTCGTCCCGAAATTCTGCGGTAGCTTCAGCCTCAGTAGTGGTTGCGTTTTTCTTAAACAGTTGGGGATACTTGAGTTTCATTTGGTCTTCTCGTTCCCATGTATACTCTGGGCCACGACGAGCATTCCAACGAACTCGGACCAGAGGTATCCTGGTACGCCTGAGGATCTTAACATCTCGATCCGTAATCTCTACTGGTTCCTCGACGAATCGCAGCTGGTCGTCGATTGTGAGTTCCTTGAGAGGAACTATGAGGGTCTCATCTGACAGACACTTCTTCAGATTTGACACGTGGAATACGTTGTGAACTCCGCTGAGTTTTTCGGGTAGATTCAACATGTAGGCTACCTTGCCAATTTTCTCAATGATCTCGAAGGGTCCAACGTATCGTGGGTTGAGTTTGCCTCGTTTGCCAAGGTGGACTACACCTTTCCAAGGTGAGACTTTGAGTAGCACTCGGTCCCCAACCTGGAACTCGAGTGGTTTTCTCCCTTTATCAGCATAGCTTTTTCTGACGGTCACGAGCTGCCGCCATTTGCTGTCGTATCTGAGCAATTCTCTCGGTGGTATCTACCACAAGTTCTGGGCCAGTGATTTGGCTGTCACCAACTTCTGCCCAACAGAGAGGTGATTGGCATTTGCGTCCGTACAATGCCTCAAACGGAGCGGCTTGGATGCTGGTGTGGTAGCTGTTGTTATATGAAAACTCCACTAATGGGAGGTGCTTTTCCTAGCCATTGCCGAAGTCGATTACGCATGCCCTAAGCATGTCTTCCAAGGTTTGGATGGTGCGTTCCGATTGCCCATCCGTCTGTGGGTGATAAGCGGTGCTCATATCTAAACGTGAGCCGAAGGATTTGTGCATTGCTTGCCACAGTTTAGAAGTAAAACGTGCGTCACGATCAGATATAATAGAGGTTGGCACTCCGTGCCTTGATACTACTTCCTTTAGATAAATGTCTGCAAGAGTAGAAAACTTATCTGTTTCTTTGATGGCCAGAAAATGTGCAGACTTGGTCAGTCGATCTACGATCACCCAAATGGTATCGTTTCCGCGTTGAGATCTAGGCAGGCCAGTAACGAAATCCATGGAAATTTGCTCCCATTTCCATTTCGGGATCTCCGGTTGTTGAAGTAGGCCTGATGGTTTCTGATATTCAGACTTGACTCTCGCACAAGTCAAGCACTTACTGACGTAGGTTGCTATGTGGGCTTTCATGCCAGGCCACCAGTACGTAGTCTTGAGATCGTGGTACATCTTATCCGAACCAGGATGTACCGAATAACGAGACTTGTGCGCTTCGTCCATCACAAGCTCGCGTAAGTTTCCATAAAATGGAACCCATATGCGTCCGTTTACATAGTAAGCGCCGTCTTCCTTTTGTTCTAGCCGCTGCCTCGATCCTCGTAGGGACTCAGCCCTGATGTTCTCTGCTTTCAATGCTTCGACCTGGGCATTTCGAATCTGAGCAGGAAGGTTAGACTGGATGGTAAGCTGTAATGCTCGTACACGCTTAGGTAAAGTATCCTTTCGACTGAGAGCGTCAGCCACAACATTGGCTTTGCCGGGATGATACTTGATAGCGCATTCGTAATCATTCAAGAGTTCGACCCATCGGCGTTGTCGCATGTTTAACTCTTTTTGCTTGAAGATATGCTCGAGACTCCTGTGGTCGGTGTAAATGGTGCACTTTGTACCGTACAGGTAATGTCTCCATATCTTAAGTGCGAATACAACTGCTCCCAGCTCCAGATCGTGAGTAGTGTAGTTTCTTTCGTGAACTTTAAGTTGGCGCGATGCGTAGGCAATGACCTTGTCACGTTGCATCAATACGCAACCAAGTCCTTGGATGGAAGCGTCGCAATAAACCACGAAATCATCGGTGCCTTCTGGCAATGAGAGGATAGGCGCGCTACAAAGTCTATCCTTTAGATGTTGAAACGCGGACTCCTGTGCATTACCCCAACGATAGATGACGCCCTTCTGAGTCAGTGAAGTGAGAGGTTGCGCAATCTTGGAGAAATCTTTTATAAACCTTCTGTAATATCCGGCCAAACCCAAGAATTGGCGGATTTCTGTTGGTGTGCGGGGTGCGGGCCAGTTCTTAATCGATTCAACCTTAGATGGATCCACATGAATTCCATCCTTGTTTACCACGTGGCCTAGAAAGTGGACTTCGCGAAGCCAGAAGTCACATTTTGAAAACTTGGCATACAACTGCTCTTTTCGAAGTAGTTCCAGCATAAGTCGTAGATGCTGCTCGTGTTCTTCCTGACTCTTAGAATAGATCAGGATATCATCGATGAACACAATAACGAACTTATCCAGGTAAGGCTTGCACACTCGGTTCATGAGATCCATGAAGACTGCCGGTGCATTCGTCAGCCCGAATGGCATAACCGGAAACTCGTAATGGCCGTAACGAGTTCTGAATGCTGTTTTGGAGACGTCCTCATCTCGGACTCTCAGCTGATGGTATCCCGATCTCAAATCAATCTTGGAGTAATAGCTCGACCCTTGCAACTGGTCGAATAAGTCGTCAATACGTGGAAGAGGATAACAATTCTTCATAGTCACCTTGTTAAGTTCGCGATAGTCAATACACATCCTGAAGGTACCATCCTTCTTCTTTACGAACAAGACTGGAGCTCCCCAGAGCGAAGAGCTAGGACGTATAAAACCCTTTTCCAAGAGTTCTTGTAGTTGTGTGGACAGTTCTTCGAGTTCTGATGGAGCTAGACGATATGGTGCTCGAGCTACTGGAGCTGCTCCAGGAGCTAGCTCGATTTGAAACTCAACTTGGCGATGAGGAGGAAGACCAGGTAATTCCTCAGGAAATACCTCGGGAAATTCGCGCACAATAGGGATGTCTTCAATTCTCTTCTCTTCCGTGGATGTGTCAGTAACGAGTGCTAAAATGGCAGTGTGGCCCTTTCGCAAACACTTCTGGGCCTTAAGGAAAGAGATGATGCCTTCGACAGCACCACTCTTGTCGCCACGAATCACGAGGGGTTCTTTATCAGAACGAGGAATGCGGATGATTTTCTCCTTGCAAACAATCTCCGCTTGATGATGAGATAGCCAATCCATCCCAATAACGACGTCGAAACTACCAAGTGTGATAGGAACAAGATCGATAGGGAAAGTC